>WMED01011480.1:0-15246 GCA_019650415.1 Pipa parva
CACAGTAAACCATGACAAATGCCTCCAACCTATTTTTCTTTTTGCAGCAAGCTGCATATGAGAAATTGCTCTAGGGCAGTGATACCCAACCTTTTTCAGCCTGGGGGCCATATAAATTTGCGACACACATGTCACGGGCTGCTTCAAAGTCGTGACAAATTTTAAAGTTACAACTGCGACAAATTTACATAGTAAAATCGCGACTGTGACAATATTCTCATTATCTATTCTCAAATAAATTCTCCCCTGTACCTGTGTGCCGGCTTGTCTTTGGTGCAGCTGAGTATAATGCGGCTATCTGCCTGCTGCCGGAGCTCCTGGGATATGCGACTTTATAGGTTGTGGTCCTGCTTCTCCCTCTTGTCTTTGTGCCCGCCTCCCAGAAGTCTCCTGCTGCCGGAGCTCCTGGGATATGCGACTTTATAGGTTGTGGTCCTGCTTCTTCCTCTTGTCTTTGTGCCCGCCTCCCAGAAGTCTCCTGCCGCCGGAGCTCCTGGGATATGTGACTTTATTTAGGTAGGCCGTAGGTTGTGCACCACTGCTACAGGTGCTTTCACACTAATGAAATGAGTGTGTTTTATTATCTGAGTTTGTACACTGGTTTCAGTCAGAATGCTTAGTGTGCCATTGCCCCTCAGATAAGATCAGTGTACTGCATTCTATCCTACTGTGTTTCCAAACCTCAGTAAGTGCCTTGGGCCTGGTTCACACTGGCTTATTAAAACTAGCACATATATCCTGCCCTGGAAAAGAAAATGCATGCCGTAAATCCTTATGCCACTTACCTGTTCCAGCCACACTATTGGTAAACACAAGTGTGCACAAATGCTTGTTGACCCGTATTTGACTAGCGTACATACGCGCCACAAAGAATGCGGCCAGATAGGAGGAGCCACGAACACCAAGGGAGTGTTCTGGTAAGTACAGTAGAAAAGCATGTCCCAAAGATACACTGTCCTGAATTTGCCATTTTTGGCAGAAATACGCCCCGTGTGAACCTGGCCTGTGAACAGCTTTGATTTTGAGAAGCAGCTACTGTTGCCAGTGTAAATGTAAAAGTATTTAAATAACCAGTAAAAAAGTAAAAAAATCCCATTTGGGTTGGCATAGCAGTTATTCAAATGTGGCACTTGTAAAAATATTATCTTTTCATTTTATTGCTTTCTGTCTGTTCTTATCTTTACTGATAACAGCCATATTGGTAAACAGACCACCCAGTTACCCAGACCTACTGTTTTCTATGGTGCTTTAAATTATACATATTCAGAAATTTTCAATGTTAAATATCTTCCTTTCTATGCACAATTTAGAATTAGTGGTAGCAAAGATTGGATATTTATTAACTTCAATTGCATTTGAGGCATTTTCATTTTTTGGTGTAAATGTTCTTTTAAGTGGATTAACTGGCCAATCAAAGCAGCAAGTTTCCATTTCTTGTTTTCCTTTTAAGCACAGGTCACACTTAACACAAATATCTCCAGTACTCCAGTGACTTGAAAGCGTATTTCTGAAAAATCTAAGCAGCTGACACCTCTGAGAATTTTGTGTGAAATCATAATTTTTCTGTGTCATATTTCTGATTCCATCGAATGATAAGCTCAGTTAGCAAATTCATTATTTTGAAGTGGTTTAAAGGGTAGAAGGATTTTTACTCTTGTGTAGTATGTAAGTGTTTGCATTGGAGCTGGAAAGCACTGTGCAGAATGTAAAATAGCATGAATAAATATAATACTCATCCAGCCAAAGTGATCAGATGACGTGGGCAGTTTTAATGAATCACAAGAAGCCAAACTCAATAGGAAACAAATGCTGTTCCAGACATACTGGCAGTTTAGGCCCCAGGGGTGCAAGTAAAAAAAAATGCACCAAATCGTGGAATGAATGAAGTACTCAAGATCCCCACATTTCTTTTCATATATTTTATATGGATAATATATACTTTGTAATTATATATTATTTTAATTATTAGAAGCTATTTTTTGTATGATGTGAAAAGTGGAAGTTTTATATATTTAGATTGTAAGCTCTACGGGGCAGGAACCTCCAACCTCGTGTGTCAACCCCAACCTAGCACTTAAAGTGATGTATCCATGTGATATTATACTTTTAGTAATGCAGGTTTTCCCATGTCTGTATTGTGCTTTTATTACTGAATTGTACGGTGCAGCGTAAGTTTGTGGTGCTTTATAAATAAAATGATATATACATAGCCGCAGTGCCGGCTCTGCCATTAGGCAGAGTAGGCAAATGCTAGGGGCGCCGCCTACCCAGGGGGGCGCCCCTAGCATTTTATTTTTTTTTAGAATCTCCCAATTGGCAGCCGTGGGCGCTGGGGAGGGGGCGTCGCGGGACTAGAGCCGGCTCTGCATAGCCGTATTATGTACAGGTTACTGGGTGTTGTCATTTTGTAACCCTGTCACTAATATTAAAGAGAATTGTACAAACCAAGTCAAATTGTGTTAAAATGATTAGAAACTGTTGACTTGCTGAAAAACACAGAACCATCTGCTTGAGTGTCTGACAAATCAAACAAGTTGGAACTTTCCAAAATGTTAAGTTCCTAAAATAGATGCAGATAGTGCTAATGACTCTAAGGGAATAACTAACTTAAGGGTGAATACATTTGTCAAATTTACCTTGCTACAATTTGAGTCCCATCTTCAAAATAGTAGCAAATGCACTTCTCATTATTGACTATGCGGCGACTAGGTGAATGTATGGCGTAATCAGTCAGATAGAAGTAGAATGCGGAGCCCAGCCATCAACCCTCTAATTTTCCAATCTAAAGTGGCAAAGTCAAACAGGTGAATTTGGAGCCAGTTCAGCTAGTCGCATTCGCTCCTTTGACAGACTCCTCTGATTAGACAATAGTAGAAGTACCTGTGCATGCACATGCAAAGTGCAGAGCAGCTCATGGCTCTAGCTTGTTAGTGAACTAGTAGCTGATAACTTCAAGGAAAACATGTGCAATTTTTAACATTATTAGATTTCAATAAATACCCAGCATCTGTTTGTTTCTATGGTGTAACTTTAACGCAAGGGGCACTCTGCCAGCTGCACAGTTGGTATGAACTTAGTAAAGAAATAGATTTTAAAATCATGGCTTGTTTAAATAAGTTTACTATTGCAACTTCAACTTTCTGTTCAGAGAAGAAGCTAAAAAAATGTCATCTGCACAAGTTTGTTCTTTAATGATGATGCTTTTGGTTATCAAGTTCTATTAAGGATGACATTTTAATTTTCCTTATTGTTTTCTGCAGTTCTTGCACTTACTATTATAAAACTGGTTAACGTCAAGGAGGACAGTAATGGAGTTTACACAATACTCTATTTTATTCAGGTGAGTTCAATTTGATAATAACTTTGTTTAGTGGTAATATGAATTCAGTGGTGTGAATCTTCAGTGATGGCCCCACAGGGCCCCCTTCAACTGCAACAGTGAAGCTGTGGATAGGATCTGCTCTGAGTGCAGGAGTTATATCAGCTGCAGGGGTAATGGTATAGCAGTGCCATCTGGTGGTATAGGCTAAAGACACGGAAATCACCCCAAAGCTCAACTCCTATATTTTGATTTCTAATCAAGCTTGCTTTTAAATCAGTGGGCAAAAATCAATAAGCACATGATCTGTGTGATGTAAAGCTTATTCCTGGAGTAAGGATGGGTAAAGATCTTACAAGGACAGTCCTTACACTGATTTGATTTATTTTGTTGTGTTGTGATGATCTTCAACAATGGAAGAAAACAAGTTTGGAAAATAGTTTATAATGCAAACTGTGTTATTTGTGTTTTATAAAAGGTTTCCGAAAAGTCTGTATGTACCCTTGCTTATCCTTTTGTATGTCTTTTAACTGATATAAAGTATATGCCAGTTTCACAAATCAGACAGTCAAGATACAATCATATATGGGTTCTCTAAGCATGCTGGGAGATAAAGAGTGCTGGGAGAGCAAGATCCGGCAAGGACAATTCCACTTTTATATTTACTTTGCAGTTGCTGTCTAATTGCATGCAATTGAAAATAAATGACACAAACATTTCTACAGTTTCTGAATTCTGCAGAGTTATACAAACTAATTATAATGATGCAGGTTTGCACCAGAACAATCTTTCAGGGTGAAATTTATTAAAGTTGGAAAGGCGGTCAGCGGTCTTTCCGACTTTGCAGAGAGAAATCTCATTTTGTTCTCTTGAGATTTCATTCGAGATCTTGATCTCGAGTTTTGCTATCTTTTTTCCATGGAAAGGTAGCCATGCTTTAAATTAGTAGCATGATTTACATTAGTAGCATGGCTACTTTTCCATGGTAAATATAGAAAATTCAGGATCGCGAAACTTGATCTCGGTATCTCGAACGTAATCTCGTGAGAATAAAGCTTGATTTTACTCGGTAAAGTTGAAAAGACCCAGAGCGGTCTTTCCAACTTTAATAAATTTCGCCCAAATTTATGTTTAAAGGAAAATAATTTAATAGCATGCCAAAGTAGAGAAATCAGTATTATAGTTATATTTTTGTGCTATCTTGGAAAGGATCTCATATTCCACTTGTATATCACTCCTTGGCTCATATAAGCAAGCTTTGCTGGAATGTGATTGGGTTTCATGCTAATCGGCTCTGTTTGTATTAAACATTCATCTGTCAGTATGGCAACATGGAAGGGATTTAAACAATTCTTGAAGTAACTGTAGTTATGTAATAATTCTAAAAGGTATATAAAAGAAAAAAACAAATATATATATATATTAATTTAAGGTCACATGTACTATTATTGCTTAAATTAGAGGCCAGACGGCTGTTTTGTATTTGTGAGTCCCAGGCTTGATCCAGTAAATCTTTGGCTTTCAAGTTAATGCAGTTTGAATTCTTGTATATTGGGGACAGCTGTTTTTTATTCTTCCTTTGTTAACATTGTGGAGGAAAATGTTAGTCATAGAATCCCCAGAGTTTGGACAATAGGCAAGCAGATGGAGCGGATTGTTCTAGAAACACGCATCTTTCTATCCCAGCACATTGTAAAGGATTGTTATTGTAAGAACAGCACAAATACTTTGTGGCACGTCAGGTTTGTGGGAATAAGCAGCCCAACATATAAAGGCAGATCACACAATATTTTTATTGCTATAGTCCATCCAGCTTCCAATACATTTAAATGATAGAATTATGGTTTTCATTTCCTACATACTTTACTTGCGAAGTTAAAGGAAAGCGAAAAGCAATTCTTCACAACATGTTTGACAATATCTTTTTCTGACCTCCCATTCTTGCTGCTTAATTATCGCCTAGGGTACTACAAAGGGTGATACCAAGTATAACTGTTACAAGCAGCACTACTCTGAAATAATTGATATTAAATTTGTTTTTGGCAGGCTTTCACAGCAGTATCCCAAGGTTTCTTTAACTGTTTGGCGTACGGCTGGACACAAAGGATGCTGCATTGCTTGAAAAAGAGAGCCTGTCGTGATGTGGACACACAGACACCTTTACTGCGCTCACAGAAGAAGATTTATGCCAGTCAACATACATCAACAAACAATACAATGCCAGCCAGAATATCGGCATTATGACAATATTAAGAACTTTACATTAAAAGTTACTATTGTTAAAGGGCAGATGAAGACTTAGAAGGACACCAGTGGATCACTAAAATGACTGCACCACTGACCACCAGCCCCTCCTGCAACATTTAGGATGATGGGAGACAGAGGATCTCTCCAGTCCTTGGACTGCTGATCACTTTTATCTTTAGACTCTAATATATGTGAGATGTAAGGGATATTCCTTTACAGTAGATTTTAGCATCTGTGATGTCAGAGGTAGAGTGACATATTGAAATGTAAATTAAATGGAGTTAGTCATTCATTTGTATATATTGTTCTCATATGTTTTCTTCAAAGTCACACTGGGGGACCATAAGGTCATGCCACTTCACCCGCAATTCCCAACCCACAGCAATCCAGGAGTATGAAGGAGAATGTTTATATCAGGGGGTAGATTTCCCTCGCAGTTGAAACCTGGATGGAACTATGGAACTAAACCATATCAATGTGGGCCAACCTGAATTTCTGTATTTTATTTTCTCAGAAATAGATTGATAGAGCTAGTTATGTGCAGGTGATCCAGAGATTAACAATCAGATTAATGTGGGTACTGAGTTCCACTTGGGCACAACACTATGCATAAATAATAAACTCAGTAGCTAGAACTCTGATCAGGTAAATGTTTTGATACTGTTTAAGATGCACTAAAAAAGAGATGCTTAAAGTAAGTTTGTGGGAAATAGTTTTAGAAAGAATCTTACTATACTGTGCCCAGATTTATGAGATATGCAATGTTTTCACAGACGTTTCATATCAATGCACTGGGGTAATAATATTTGACTTTCCTTGTTTACAGACATTTTACACTCTACAATGCACTGTCGTAAAAGGTTCTGTTGCTTAATGTTGCTTTATGCAAATATGAGAGAATTCACTCCTTACTAATTAAGAACACTGCTTAGTTGTCAACATTAGTGTGACATTTAGTTTTGAATGAAGTTCTAGGATAAACTGCTTTGGTTAGGGCAAACTGGTCACTGTGGTCACTTTTGTTATGCAGTGTGTATTGTGTACCCTGCTTTTTTTAAGTGTCTAGTTTTAAAAGGTTATCTAAGAGTAAATAAGAGTTGGGGAAGGGATATTAAGCCAAACATCCATTCTAATTTTAAATTCATATGGGTAACAGTAATTAGTGTTGCAAAATTTTAGCATACTAAATATTCTGAATTAGGATTGGGAAATAGGCGTACACACGGGGTGTGCCCAGGCACATCCTAGGGGGTAATTCAGCAAGGTGAGTTTGCACCTTGCTTAATTACCCCCCTAATGTGTAGCATGCAGCGCAGGCACTTATAACAGCGGGAAAGGAAAGCTGCAGGGAAGGGGCGGCATGAGAAGGAAATCAGCAGGGAGAGGGACAGCAATGAGGGGAGCAGGGAAAAGCTTTACCTTTAAGAAGTTTTTCTTTAGGGGCAAACCCTAATGAAATGGCCTGCACACACTTATGACTGGGATTCTATAGTCAGACTCCAACAATGGATAGATATAAAGATAAAATGGACTGAGGTGAATTAATAAAGTGATTAAGGATGCGACAGTATCACTCTACCCAGAGAAAATAAAATGCTGCTTTGGCAAAAATGAATTTTATAAACAAGTTTCATGAACTGTAGCTGCCATTGGTGTTAAAGGGAGCAAAGTGTCAATTTTATAATTGTGGAATAATGTTTATTGGTAGTCGTTTGCTATACAATACTATTACTTAATTTAATAAAAACTTAAGGAATGCATTTAAAATGTAACAGATTACACAACATAAAACTACCACAGTCACTCAATGCAAGATGTCATGACTGGCTGGAAAATTCATACGCTATGTTCCTATGGCAAGGTGTAATATTTTTCTTTTCACATTGTATATTTGCTATTGATAGAATTACAGATTAGTCACTGGTTAAGCAGTGCACTTAAAGATTGCTAAATTGTTCTGATGTTAATAGTAGCAATATTCTAATTCAGTATACATTCCTTGTATTGAAAACAACGAATTGAAGCATTTAAGCATCCAAGGTCTAACTCCTTTAGGTTCATAAAGTAAAAATGACACACAAAAAACAAAACAAACAAAAGTCAAAAGTTGCTTTTAGAATCCATAAAATAATAACTGAAAGTTATTGTTGTGAAATGCTTTGTAATTTTGTTTACCAGATTTTAGAATTCTGTTTATTCTGAGGAATGCTCTGTAAAATGAATGGATTATTTTATTACCTTAATACAAGGGTAACTACAGACTTGGAAAATAAACAAAAAGTTATTTCTAACCAATGAATTTGTTTCGTTTATTATGAAAAATAATATTTGAGTGGCCTTAATGACACATCAAGTGTATTACTGCATTAGGCACTGTCTTACCTTGTAACACTGGAAAAATACAGCCAGAGATGGTTTATTGTAAATAAAAAACAAACAAACAAACATATCTTATTGCTGTAAAATGCAGGCCAGTGAGGAGCAGTGCTAAATGTACGCAGTAATAATTTAACTTCAAAATCTCTAGTGTAGCCTTTGCCTTAGAGTATTGGCTATGCTTTCCTGCTGCTTGTAAGACAAACCTTTGTACAAATGTTTTAAAAAAATGTGCAGCATGACTGTAGAATCTTGTCATTATAGATGAACAATATTAATTTAGGAACTGGTTTAGGAGAGAATTAAAGAAGAAAAGCTGATAAAGAAATAATGTACCTTCTACATAGGGCTTTAAAGTGGACCTGGAACATAGTTATCTGAAGCACCAAGCATTCAGCTAAGACTGCAGAATTTGAAGCATATTGTATACTAGTTTCAGGATTTATGATGAATAACAGTATATCATCTGCATATAAACTCATTTTATGCTCTACTTGAGCTGTTTTAGTCCCCTCTATATTAGGGTGAACCCTAATTGCTTGTTTCAATTTTTCTATAAACATTTGAAGCATTAACGAGGAGAGTGGACAGCATTATCTAGTCCCATTAGTTAACTGAAATGTTTCTGATTTAATTTCTTCTACAGAAACTCTGCAGTTTGAAAATTCTTTGCTATCCCAAAATTTTACATTGTCTGTGTTAAGAGTCCCCAGTGAACTTGATCAAAACTTTTTTATCATCTAAAGACAAAAGCAGTATAGGTACTATGCTTGTGAGTGCTTGTCTTTCATCATCTGATTTTTTTTTTTAATGAGATATACAGACCCTTCCATTACAGCTTTATGTGCACACCATAATGTTTTAGGGGGGAATCCTGTAAATTATTTAGTTGAAAGTACTCCTTTGTTGTCTAGTTGTTCATGTGTATGTGGGTCTCTTAAGGGATTATGGTCTACTTTCCATGTAGTATGTTTGTGCCTGAGCATTGGATTTTTCAAATTTTAAGATTATGAGTGCATGATCTGACCATTGTATTGCTTGTAACATTTTGGTATTCGTGATCCATAGATCTATCCTACAATATATTAAGTATGGCCTGGAAACAGCATACAATTTTTCCTGCTTTGAAAGAGTTTGCAAAACTTGTAATTGCTTACTTATTTCTTTTAATATTTATTTTTCAGGTTTGTTCTTTGCTCATTAGGTCTGTATATTGTATCTATATATAGATCTTCCTTGGGGGTCTACACTTTCGTTCAGAATTCTAGTCTACAAATGATTGCAAATTAAAGTTGCAACCCCTCTTTTCTTTACTTGTAACAGAGGCTGTTGGAATTGTAGATAATAGTGAAGACACCATTGGTGCTTTGGAATCTTTTTTTTTTTTATTGTGTTTCTTGCACTCATTTAATATATTCTCCTGAGTTATGTTATTTATATCCTTTAGATGTATTTAGGCCCTTATCATTTATAGACATAAAATGTAACCTTATCGTAATGAAATTGTTGCATGTTATGGAGACTGACCTTCCATTTTCCAGGGCAGACACTATCTAACCCTAGATATGGTTGATACATTGCTTACCTATCTTAGCTTAAGCAGACTTGAACCTGTAATATGGTATATACTTGCCAACAGGGTTTAACATCAGCATTATTTTAAACTTTGTATAAAACTTTGATTAACAAACATATTCATCTATTTTATTTGCATTTCCTATTTTTGACTTTTGACTTTGATTGTGTTTTACACTTTATTGGGTTGCAGATATGTTGCTGTTCTGTTTAATAATAATTTTCTTGTTATGTTCTTCATTTCTTTTTGATTTCATGGTAAGTTCAGAACATTGCTGTTATTTTGCTTCCATTGATTTTTCCCTACATACGTTGGTTCATTACCATGTAGGTGTTCTAATTTACTTCAGGACCCTAATATTGCCTCTCTTTTCTTAATTTTGGGCTTTGCCATATTCTTTTGACAGCGTCAACAGATACTTAGCAACCCATATCAGGCACATTATGTGTCATTGGTCAGTTGGCATGTGCGTACTCTGAGTGCAAGCATGTGATCAACTGATTGTGGTCTATATATTCTCACACCTCTTTTTAAAAATATCAGTTTGACAAGTAGTTCACCACTTGAAGAAGTCGCTCAATATTCAATGCAGCAAAATGTGTCCCAGGGTTTTTTAAACCATACTATAGGGGTTATTCACTAAAGTCCAAATTGTTGCATAAAGGTGTAGATTTGCCAGCTAAAGACAGTCGCAATAGACTACTACTGTCGCAGTTGCGTCTTTATAATGAGAATATTGTCGCAGTCATGACTTTACTATGGAAAATTATCGCAACTTTAAAATTTGTCACGGTGGCGACTTTACAATGCGGAAACTGTCGTGGTCACGGATTTGCAATGGGAATCCGCTGTTTGAGAATTCGACTGTCCCCCTATGTATTTCCTGTAGCATGACAAAAATTAAAGTCTATCTCTGGCATCAATGTGCCCTATGGGAAATCCTATAAAGCTATAAGTAAAATAAGGTTATAGCATACCATGCTAAATTTAAAGTCAAAGTTATTTTAAATTAAGTGCTACAGAATCACTTTAATACTATAATTATATTATTTATAGATAATTACTCTACTTAACATAAGACTGTTTGTACAAGAATACTTCATCGGTTTCTAATATTTTATATTCACCATTAGTGATCTTTTCTTGGTAGCGGTGTAACAGTTTACCAATAAATACCAATAACTGTTTTCTACATTGAAAATTATATTCATAATCCATTCCATCTGAGATAGTACCAAAACTATATTACTTTATATGGTTTTAGCTTCTACTGTTAATCGAGATATGACATAGCTAGCATGTCCTGTACAAAATGTTTTTTTTTTAAATTTTACTGGTCCTTTAAGAAGATATTTGGCGTAGCCAGGACTGTAAAGGCAGGACAGGTATTTGGAAAGTTTGGCAAAAATAGGTTAAAGTAAGAAATTATCTGAGGATTCAGATAATAGCCAAAGTAAGGACTGATAGCTAAGAATGGTTTATATATGATATTAATATTGCGATATCGGTAAAAACCGTTCAATATCGCGATTATCTATTTTAATACATTTCGCCCATAGGGTGAAATTTATTTAACTCTGAAAAGCCGTTTCAGCTTTTCTGGGTTTAATCGGGAGAAGACCCTGAAGTTTCTCGCAGTAAGTATTGCGAGATTTGCTTCGATCAATACTTGCCTTGAGAGACTTTTTCTATTAAATATATCCATGGAAAGGTAGCTATAGAGTACTAACTATACTTAATATGGGTAAAAGTCAGCTTGAAACACAAGAATGTACATGTGAATTATGATGAATGCTGTGCAGTATATCAGGTAGTTTGTGTGATGGGCACTCTGCATTGTATCTTTTGAAAAGGTAAAGTGTTATTCCTTGTAAGTGGTGGTTAGAGGTGGGGGTTGTTTTAGAATGACCTCAGTATTTACTTACCCATTCACACAATGAATGTTAGTATGTATTACTAGGATGTAGCCCATGGTCCCCGTTATAGGCTGTAAAAGACCCTTTCCCTGCTGCTGCATTTGTTTGTAGAAATGGTATAAGTTACTACATGTCTCAAAGCACTTTAGAATGAAAACATTCCTGCAGACTGCACCAGCAAAGGGACTGCTTGTCACACAAGTACATCTCAGATTACAACATATTTTCTCAAGAACAATGTTTACAATGGGTGTAGTGTGTGGACTGAGGTCACTGTCTCAGAGAAGGTCTTGCCTTAAAGCAGTGTCACACTAAGGGGGAATTCACTATCCTCCGAAGTGAGGTGCGTAGTCTTCGCCTCACTTCAGAATGACTGATCTGTGCTCGTCATGTCCTGCACGCGGACATCAGCATGCACTTTAAAGGGATTCCCGTCTCGGCGAGGCAACTCTTATGCTCTCGGCGAGGCTGGAATCCCTTTAATGCGCTCGATGTCTGGGTGCAGGACATCAGCGAGCGCATATCAGTCATTCCGAAGTGAGACGAAGACTACGCACCTCACTTCAGAGGATAGTGAATTTACCCTAGGAGTTTTGACACTGGACCACTGTAGGCAATGGCAACTACAACAAATCAAATTGTGGTTTTTGTCAACTCTGAACAACAACATCTATCAAATTCTGTTGCAGTTTAAAATGAAAACTCATGATGTGTTTTGTCCCATTCACCATATCTTTAAGTTTAATTTATGTTTTTGACAGTGTGACACTGCCCTTATAGTATATAATATATGGTGGCATAGGACAACACAGCCATTAGGGAAGTACTGGCTAACTTCATTTAAGGGGTTTGTTTAAGCCTTCAGTTTTATTTTTGTAAGCCACAGGAGAAGCGGCTATCCCTCTAGAGCAGGGGTCGGCAACCTTTTGGGCTGAGAGAGCCATATACGTGGCTCTCTCAGTACTTTTGAATCTGGAGCCGCTGATGTTATATGTAACGTCCCATAGGTTACGTCAGCGGCTCTGGATTGGCTAGCAACCTGGAAGCTCGGTGAGGTCAGTGGCTCCAGATTGGCTACCAACCCAGAAGCACTGAGAGAGCTTTGTCTCTACAGCGCTTGTCAGTGATCAGCAGGCAGACTGTAACGAGTGGTGCTTGCATGTGAGCACCACTCGTTACAGTCAAAGAGCCAGATGCGGCCATCAAAAAAACCACATCTGGCTTAAGAGCCATAGGTTGCTGACCCCTGCCCTAGAGGAAACAAGCCACAGACAGAGGACCAAATGACAATTTTGTGATATCCTACAGGTATTTTTCTGATTTTTTTACTCCGCTTGACTTAGGGGGTTATTCACTAAAGTCCGAATTGTTGCATATAGGTGCGAATTCGCCAGATAAAGACAGTTACGTCTTTATAATGAAAATATTGTCGCAGTCGCGACTTTATTATGGGAAAATTGTCGCAATCTTAACATTAAAAAATTTTCACGACTTTACAAAGGGGAAATTGTCGCGGATTTGCTATGGGAATCCACTGTTTGCAAATTCGACAGTCGAATTTGCACCTTAGTGAATAACCCTCTTAGTCCTGTTTTGTCATGTGGCCACTTTCATTACTATTTGGGTATACAGCCACTACAGCCACTCTGGAGTCAGATAAATTAAGTGGGACTGTAAATAGATCTTGTTATGTTCTGAATATGACACAAGAGTCATTGCATCAATTATGTGAGTTCAACTGAACTAAAAGTAAAATAAAGGCACAAATCATTAACTCATATGAAGAATGTCAGACTGGGAGAAAGAATGATGGAGTCTGTGAGTAAATATACTGTAGTTAGGGAGTTTTACAAATGTTACTGCTGCTTGTGTTACAGGAAAGCACTATCCATGGTACAGCTCAGGAGGTCATTCATTAAAGTCCAAACAGTCGTGTAAATGCCCATATTCGCATCCTTTCATGACTTTTCCAACTCCGCTTATTCAACAAACTCTGCGATGTGACAAATTCGCGACCAATTCTGACGCTTATTCCAGCTGCGGACTTACGGAGCCCTTCACAGCAATTTGCATGCACAGGTAATTTGGCTATTCAGCATGCGATGGAGTCTGTCGCAGGAGCGGATTCTGCAGGGCATACTGCTCCGAATTCACCTGTTTGCCTTCATCACAAAAGAGTGGCTAATTGAGGGTTTGATGGCAGGGCTCCAGTGTTGCGTAAGGCGACTATTCATTCAAAAGTAACAATGGTGACTGTGACTAAATTAGTCTACTATTAATATGAATTAGGCACAAGATGACATATAAAAATAAGTATTTTTCACTTCTATACAGTTAGTGGGATATGATGAGACTGACGTCACTGTCCTTCACTGAAGAAATTCTCCTGACTCCACATGACTTCTCATCCTACTATTGTGCAACTGACTACGCCGCACAATGCATGTGATGGAGTCTGTCGCTATCCGCTACTTCATGAATAAGAAGTATATTTGCGACTTCCTAATTCTATTGACGTGAACAGACACGGAGTCACTATGCAAAGCGAATTCAGCCTTTAATGAATGACCCCCTCAGTCTGCTAGCTTTAGTTGTTCTTTAAAGGGGAACTAAAATCATAGGCTATCTGGCATGCTAAATACAAACACATGGTTAATTAGGATGGATCCGTAATTATAAACATTTTTTTATTTTACTTATCTCACGATTGCCTCCATATTATTAGAATAACCTAATATCTTTTCCTCTTTACAATTTTCTGAGTTTAAATGTAGTTTAAAAATGATAGAAATGTTTTCACCTGCTCTGTGGACTAAAAGCTGTTCAGTTTTCAAAAAAATTCTTGAGTTTGTTTTAGAAACAAGAGCAAATATTTTTACTGAACTTAATACTGGATGTGCAAAATGAATATACAAATTTATATTCTATGACCACTGGCTCAGATGTAGTGAAAAAGGCGCTCTACTGCCCCCCTGAGAACTGCACTGCTCCCTGTGCTCTATCGCAGACCTTGGCTACAGGGGTGGAACTTTGGGGAGGTGGGTCCAATCCAGTGTATGACTGGCACCAAGGCCCCTTTCTCCCCTTGGCACACTGGAGATGTCACAGTGGTGGCATCCAGGCCACCTGGAGCATCATGGCCAGTCTTTACCACAACTGCTGAGACTCCTGGAGGTACGTCACTACTTGGCTACCTGTAGTGGTGGTTCCAGTAATTTAACTAACCTTGCTCATAGGAAATAGCATTACTTTAAAATTAACGTATTTATTGTATAGGATATATGTTTCCATTGAGTTTGCTACCCTTTATTTATGTATAGGCAGCTACAGTTAGCCCATTGATAATAGCCAGTGAAAAGCAGTTTCAGTGTGTTGGGCTGTTGTACAGCTGTTTATAGCATACATTTATTAAGTTACCATTTACAGTTTATACAAGACTAACAATTATGAAATAGTTCCAAATGCACCTGATTGGAAGAATGTAAAGAACATGTATAACGTATGGGAGAAATTCTCGAGGTAATTCTGACACTGTGTTCATTTGATTTCATCTATTAAGTGTTTGCTGTTTCATCTTAAGCTTAGGTGAAATGATGACTCAATGCTGATCCTGCGTCAGAGATATTTTGCATTCTGAGACTTCTAAAGTCAAGGTGTGGTATACTGGCAGGATAACTAGATATGTTCAGAGTGCAATACTTATACTTGTAAAATCACTTCATGCTGTAGATCAGTGCTTCTCAAACTTTTTGGTCGGAGGGACCGGCAACGAATTTAACAGGAACGTTGAGGACCGCCATCCAGCTTGCGGT
>WMED01011481.1:0-15246 GCA_019650415.1 Pipa parva
AATATATGTAATGTATTTATTAATAAAGCAGAAACAATTAATTCTTTACCTTACCCGCCTTGTGACTTTTTTGTTGCTAAATTTCATTGGATAAATCTTCAATTGAAGGTTGGGTATTTCGTACACTTCAAGCCTAAGCAAGCGCCACTAGCTTCATCTGTCAGTCTGTTTCTTTTATTGGTTTTGATATTATTTAATGCTGAGAATAAGGTCTCACGAAATTATGTAGAGGGAAAAATTAAAGCCATCGCTAGATTTTTCAGGGTGCTAAAAGTGCAATACTGCCACAAAGCTCTCCTGCCCCCACTACTTTCATTTAGAAGAATTCTCTGGGCCATTCAACCTCTGCAGACACTTAACTAACAAAGAATAAGATGCCACCAATTGTGTTTCTCGCCATCAGTATTAGATTGCCCCGCCTCCGGATGCGATGCTGTCAGGTAGGGAAGCCAGAGCAGAGGGTAAAAGCATCTGAAGGTGGGACAATGTAATACGGATAGTGAAGAACACAGTCACGGCTGTCTTACCTCATTTAGACAAGCCGGAACAAGCAGAGGATAAGAGCACCTGGCAACATAATGCTACCAGTAGTTGTCCGGCTTTGCTTACTGTTCCAGTGTGTCTAATTGAGCTAAGATGGTGGTGATTGTATTCATCGCTATCAGTATTAGATTTCCCCGCCTCCGGAGCAGGGAGTGACAGCATCTGGAGGCGGGGCAATGTAATACTGATAGCGATGAAGATAATCAGAGCAATCTTAACTTAATTTGACATGCCGGAGCAGTAAGCAGAGCTGGAGGCAGAGGAGGCTAAACATGACAGTGCGTGTCACTCAAAAAGACCTGGCATTCATAGGTTAGCCATCACGGGCTTAAATCATACTAGACTGTCAGGTGCTTGACACATTAAATTTGAAAAAGGTATCTATGTACTGAGAGTATCTAAGGTTTAATGGAAATGAGGTAGGTGGCATTAGGTTTGTGGGAGAATTTTTTGACCATCCCATAGCAGTCAAGGGTGGTTGTTTCTGCAGCAAAGGGTTAGGGTAAATAGAATCTATCATCATGAAACAGTATGACATTAACTTTAACTCTTGTCCCTTATTGTCATGGAGTAGGAATTCAATTTACCATGATTCAACCTTCTGTATGTGAATGGAGCTAAGGTGGAGTGGTGTCTGTTTTTTCCTGCCTTGGGGGTCTGAGTTTGGCCAGCCCACACCCAACCTACTCAAAGAGTCCCATGAATAAACCTTTACCACTAGCCATCACTCTGAACGTTTGTGTATGGAGACTTTATTTATTTATTTGGATTTCTTCATTTTTTTTAATATAGTGATACTATATTACGCAGCACTTTACAGAGATTCGTCATTTACTTCAGTCCCTGCCCCATGGAGCTTACAATCTATTTTCCCTATTCAGTCACACATATAGATGTATGTTTCTGGATTCTGGTAGGAAACTGGAGTGTCTGGAGGAAACCCACACAAGTGCGGGGAGAACATACAAACTCCATGCAGATGAAGTCCAGGGTGGAATTGAACCCAGCACTACAAAGCCTCAGTGCTAGCCACTGAGTCACCACACTTACCCTGCATATTATAGTAAGGCACCCATAAGGACTACTTAAAGATTTTGGATGTTATGGATACTCCAAGAGAAGGTGGGTCCAATCAGGATCATTTGAAGGCAAAATGTCACCCAGGGCAACAGTGAGGCAGGGGGCCGCTTCCTGAACCCTGTGCCTTGGATGGCTGCTTGCTCCAATCACCCCTAGAAACAGGGCTAGGTGTAATTTAGGGGTTAAATAGAACTTTCCCTGAAAATAAAGAGGTTCAGATCAGTAAAAAGACCTTCCCGGACTGTATAATCAATATTAACCTTTACCATTTTTACATTTCTCTTCACCCCAATGGAATGAAGTTGCAATAGGTATGATTGAACTTACCATACAGAAAATGTAACAGAAGGGTCAGTGGCAATAAAGATTGTTTTGTCCGCATTATTCCTACATACAGTACATAATGCAAAAATGACGGAGATAAAAACAACGAAAGGTGTAACAGGCAGAAGATACACATTATTTACCTGGTGTCATTAATTTGAACATCTACACTTATGTATATTTTAGCAAAGCAGAACTAAACCAATACACTATTTTTTACATTTCTGATTTCCAGCTATATTTTACATGTAAAAATTTGCAATGTTCCCTTTCCTTCTGGTGAGGGTAATTTGCATATATTTTCCAGGGAGTATTGCTTTAAGTTTCCCGACCAGCCCAGTAAGTCTCCATAACTTTTCTGAGACCTTGGTAAGTGGTGGGTTATGTCCATAAAAGTAGCGCAATGGGAAAGGCTGTCTCCTATGAAGTTGTCTTTACTAATGCTAATTGCTAATTTTTTAAACAGAATACTCATGTTGAAATACTTTGCATAGTCTGATACATCGATGATCCAATTGCAATATGTGTATATATACTGTATATTTCTAATATTCCTGATGTATTATTTAAGGGTATCTAATTTACAAATGGAAAAGGGATAAGTAATAACAAATAAGCTTAACTCTGGAGTAAAGAGACACATTTACAGAGCTCTGTTTTAATCAAATTCAGCTTTTTTACATAATTGAAGGATACTGCTGTTTAAGTGAGTTTGTTATGCGTTTGTAGCCAAGCATGTTGCTCTTTGGTGCTTTTACTTTCATCTTACAGTAAAGCACAATTGTGATTTCAAGGTTATCGAAGAGCAAAGATTGGAGTTCAATAAGGTCAAAGGCAACAGGCCCTCATTAGTAGGTTAGATAAGACAGCCTTCAGGAAAGGCCACTAATCCACGCAGGACACACAGGAGAAAGTCTACAATCATTCTACCTTCCCGTATATTTTCTTGTTTGAGTAAGCAGGAATACCGTACGGCTTATTACTGATGACAAAAAAGCTCACAGTGTTCTCTGGGTGTTTCATATACATGATAGTTTCTTTATTTCTTTCCACAAATTTTGGAATCTTCTTCCACAAAGAACAATAAAATTAAATTGTACCTGGGAAAATGGATTAATCGGTGTCTCCATAAATTTGATGAAATGTGAGAAATGTGAGTGCTGAAAATATTTCTTTAATCAAGGCTTCTAAGCATTCACTCTTCTGAGAAAGCAGACGTATGCTGTGAGGGTCGGTCCCATTGTTTACTTAAATGTTATTTTTGTTGAGTTATGAAAAATAATTACTGCAACTTTCAGTCATAAACCTCCTGATAATCCACATTCTGATGCAAAAATGAAGAGACATTCTTTGCCCAAACTAAGGCAAAAATTGCTTCCTGACTTCAAGCTGATTTAACATATCTTTCTATAAAGACATCCAGACTTTGTTTGAAGTGTTGACTGTTCCAAAGATTAATCAACTTCACTGCGATTATGGAAACTTTTTTTTTTACAATTCAAGTTAGTTAATTGGAGAATTATTAATTAAAGGGGAACTATGGTCAAATTACATCTTTACATATGCAGTACCATACCTTAGTGAGAAGTGTTTCATGTGACACAGAATGATTGAGTAGGCAGCACTGATAAACTCCTGCACCAGGAAATGTGTGTGTAATGGACAGTTTTCCATGAAAAGGTACCCTCCCCTGGACATTTTTGTCCTGCTTACTACTTAGCACATGTGCACAAGTCAGCTTTCCCTCTGTAATCTCCTGCATTCCAACTTAATTTATGTGACCAAAAGGTCAGCACACTGCTTAGCCAGTAGCAGTCAGGCAGCTTTTTCTTCTCAGCCCATTCATGAATGGATTCATATGTGACCAATGGTCTTCCATTATCTATGCGTATTGCAGGTAGTGAGCCATTTCAGGGACCCAAAAGAAAGCAGAAAATGAACATGTTCGGTTCTAGACTCCTATCTGGAGTCTATAATACAATCAGATTTGTTTATAACCAATCTACCTCACATTCATAATCTTGAGCCTAGAATCAGTATCTTTAATGTTTCACCTCCCCTCAGTCTACGTGATCTGAAGGAAATTTAAAAGGTAGAATTGAGTGGAAAGAATACTATTTATTTCTCTTTTAATATAATACCAGTTTTTATTCAGACAGGGAAGGTGAATATATAAGAGTAACAGATGAAGAGAAAATGGCAGTATATGCAGAACTAAATCTGTAATTAAAGTGCACCTGTCACCTCAAAACTAATACTAACTTATGTTCTACTAATGAAATGAACGTTTTTGTAAATATATATGTATATGAGCTTGTTTAGTCTAGAAAAAAGAAGATTAAGGGGTGACCTTATAACTATGTATAAATATATTAGAGGTCAGTAAAAAGATCTGTCTCACAATCTATTTATACCAAGAACTGTAAGTATAACAAGGGGGCATCCTCTACGTTTAGAAGAAAGAAAGTTTCTGCATCTACATAGAAGGGGATTTTTTACTGTAAGAACAGTGAGGTTATGGAACTCTCTGCCTGAAGAAGTTGTTATGGTTAATTCCATTAAAGAGTTCAAAACTGGTTTGGATGCTTTCCTTCAGTGTAAAAGCACTATAAGTTATGGGTACTAGATAACTGAAGGTGGGACTTTGATCCAGGGAACTATTCTGATTGCCATATTTGGAGTCGGGAAGGAATTTTTTCCCTAAAATGAGGATAATTGGCTCTTGCCTCATGGGGTTTTTGCCTTCCTCTGGATAAACATTGCAGGAAAAATAGGCTGAACTGGATGGACTTGTGTCTTTTTTCAGCCTTATAAACTATGTTACTATGTTACTATTAAAAAATGTACCTTTATACAGCGTTTCTCTCTGTCATCTTCCCCTGTCAGTCCAACTTTTCTTTCCCGAGTTGGGTGGGCAGGGCTAAATGATGATTGACATTATAGCTCCTCCAATCAGAATCCTTAAATCAAAATCTAGCAGTGATCTGATTGGAGGAGCTATAATGTCAATCAGCAACCCAACTCAGAAAGAAAAGTTAGACTGACAGGGAAGATGACAGAGAGAAACGCTGTATAGAGGTACATTTTTTAATACAAATATATTTACAAAAAACATTTATTTCGTTAGTAGAATCTAAATTAGTATTAGAATTTTGAGGTGACAGGTGCACTTTAATAATTAATATTTAAAAAAGAAATGAACCCAAGTCCACCCTTCCTGCTCTGTATTTAGACTGGGTCCACATTAGCGATTTTGTACAATGGGTTTCTTTTTGCCCCCCCCTTACCTTGAGTGATAATTGTTAAAGTGCAGACATATTGTGAGCAGGAATTAGCTGCTGGAAACTGAAGTTTTATGTTTGGATTTTACTTCACTTGAACTATGTAAAGTATTTTCCTATGTCTGTGTTATAATTATATTGCTATATTGCTAAGTACTGCATAACCGAGATAAAAATATACATACACAAGTAAATAAAAATGCATTGTGTTTCACTTTTTCAATATAACGTACAAAATACTAATGCTATTTGAGATTCTGTTTTGCACTAAGACAAATAATTGCATTCCTCCCATTGTGCGCAAACGAACTGTAATCCTATGCAATAGCCTTTCTAGATAATATATGTAAGGAGGAACATCGATTCATCTCTTAGCTATCACAGTCTATCAGGTTTCCTTAGAATGATAAGTGCACTACTGGTCTCTGTTGCTTCTTCATCTATATGATACAAGAATATCAGTGAAGGAACTGCTGCAGTGAAATTATTAATTTTGCAAAATAATGTGTATACCTTCTGTTGCTTATCTGTAAAAAAAAAAAAAAAAAAATGTACAAACCTTTGTACATATTACACCTGTTAAAGTAAATAAAGAATTCAAATGTGATTTGGCACAATACCATTAAGCCAGAAGCTGGGACGCTTCTATCAATTCTACAGTTTGGCTTTTAACCTGAAATCAGTGTGTATTGTTTGACTAAGCAGATTAATCCTGGAAATAATTGATTTATATACAATATACGAATGATATTGTCAATTTCTATGCTCGTTTATCGGCAATAATATACCTCACCTTGATGTATGATAGTATTTTATTTAACACTGGAAAGAAAATATTTAATCTTATAGTGGGAAATTAGATAGTGTTATATTTTTGGAACATAATGAGAGGTAGCGTAACAGCCATAAAAGCATATCCTAGACCAGTGATGACTAACCTATGAAACGCTTGTCAGAGGTGACACGCCAAGTCGATTTTGCTGAGACGCATCATAGCGCCGTTTGTGCCATGCTCTCAGCAGGAGGGATGCTCCACCTTCTAATTCTGTCAGGTATGGATTTTTCTCGAAGTGACACACCATCCGAGTTATGCTTGGTTTTTTGACGAATTTTAACACACACAGCTCAAAAGGTTGGCCATCACTGTCCTAGACTATAAAGGTTGCCTTCCCACTTCTCCCCTGTATTTTAATTTGGTTATTTCTCATTTAAGGATTTACATTTTTGAAACAATTCTAGTTTAGAGCGCATTGGAGTTCCACAGTGAAATGTCTTGTTGTTCAATACATACTATTTGATGCTTTCAGATTCATCATGGAGCCCTTGGTTAATCTGTTTCCTTGGATATACAGTATTTTTGTTAAGGGCACATACAGTAGCTTGTTTTTTTGCAACTGACAGAACATAAACTAACAAGATACTGGACAGTCATTTGACCACAATATTGGTGGGGGAGCACTGTTTCAGGAAGTTTACTAAATAATTTGACAGATGTTAGGATAAGTGATTTCATTTTATTCCAATGAGTTTCTGCAGTCCTGCTAGTGTCAATGTTATTGTGCTATATTGATTAGTGCATTATTGCAAGGGTATACCTGTAGGGTACAGAAGTGTTAGTTTTTTGGGGTGTGGGAGGGAGAAATGTTGCAAGGAGGGTGGGGGCCCTGGTGCCAATCCTTCACCCCCAAAGCAGTGATGGATTTAGATATAGCAGGGCCTTATTCAGATGTATAGTTAGGGCAACACATTCTCCAAATAGACATCTAAAAATATGCAGTCCCTGGGCCTGGGACGATGGCCCAGGGGCCTTGTTCATAATCCGGCTCTGCCTTGAGGCGTAGAGTTACCCCATTGCATTACTGTTAAATAATATTACATGATATATTATGTGGAACTGCTACATACTTTAGGTTTTTCTGTTTGCATGGAGTCATGTTTAAGTGATATTTATTTGCTTTACTCTGTCTCCTTAACACAACCAAACATCCTTGTTTGTCAGTATTATCATGATACTTGCTATCCTTATAGCACAGACTCAGATACATCTGTCAGAGGCATTCTAGTCAAATATTTTACTTTTTTCACTGCAGTCTGGGGATCCCTTATAATGCTGGTAGGAGTGCTTGAGACTGGAAAGTAATGTCAGAGGAACCAAATGAGATGTTCTGGAATGATCCTTAAGAAGTGCTGTTTACGACGAGCACAATGTGCATGACAGTGTAATAATCTTCTGTCTAAACGAAATCTTTTTCTTGAGCAGTCCTGCTAAAAATACTTGCTACTTTAGCTACATTTATCAATCAGATTGCATTAATATGCGTAGAGTCATAATGGAGAGCAGACGAAAGGTTTGCAGGGCTGAAGGGAAAACAGAAGATGGCTGCACTTTTTGGCTGAAATTTCCTCATTTACCACTCTCCAGGTGTCCATAATGGAAATGGTCTGTATATCTGTAGATAATTTTATATACAAAATAACCATTGTACAGTGCACTCCTGGGACTTTTCTCAGCTAAAAAGTTTTTTATTAATGCGTCATGTTGATATAAATAGTCAACGTTTCAGCCCTCCTACTAGGGCTCTTGTCAAGACCAATGTCTCAGAAAAAAAAAGAGCACTTCTACAGAGAGAAGGCATCCAGTTCATGGGACGAATCAGTTGTATTCATCATGTCTGTGTTCACAGAACCAGAACAGCTTTCTCTGTACTATTCCACACACTTCTGCCAGATCCAGCACACTGAGACTTTCTCTCTCTATTGGGATTATTCAATTTTATTCTGGATTTTAAGACCCGGGTACCGCTACCACTTCTCAGTATGGATTCAGTCAACTTTCTTTCATTTCTCTGTCTTTTGATAGTTGCAGTTTCAATCTTTGAATAGTATGTTAGATTAGTGGTAAACTGGTATTTCAACTGGAAATTCTGAAAAAAGCGCAAGCTAACATAGCGTAATCCATTCAATATATTCAATTTTGAAATAGCCCACAAAGGTAACCAAGATAAGTGCAATATGAAAAAGAACAAGCACCACGTGATACAATCTGGTTTAACTCTTACCAGATAACTAATAAAAGAAAACGTTGTACAATAGCCATAAAAGCTCTCAGCAACATAAGACCAACGTCAAGGGGAACTTCCACTCATATATATCCAAACATGTAGGGAGAGAAATGAAAAAGCTCCACATAGAGTAATAACGTCGATTTATTTTTGTTATTAAAAGTAAAGTAAGAAATGCACTCACATGCCAATTTCTTGTTAAAAAAACTTTTGTAAAAAACTCCCAAAGGTGACCTGCATACAGAGCGATAGAGTCCCACTTTAACCCCAAATACAAGGTGTTACCGGTAGGGTTGTGCAATGATCTGCAATTGTAGAAGTTTTCAGGGGTCCCTGTAATGATGCTGTGTCGCTGTCCTCCTTGGGCTGTTCCTTATTAAAACCTGCTCAATTGTTTTCATGTTAGATTAGTGGTTAGCAGCGGGCCCTGGTAAACACTGATCTGACACACTTGCTAAAGATTGAAGCTGCAACTACTGAAAGGCAGAGAAATGAAAGAAAGCTGTCTGACCCCATTGCAGCAGTGGGCCCTGGGTTCAATTCCAACCTCCCTGGACATTTTTTGCATGAAGTTTGTATGTTCTCCCTGTACTTGTGCAAGTTTCCTTCAGGTTTTCTCCCACAATCCAAAAACCTGCCTGGTTAACTGAGGCCTGACTAATCTGGCTCAATGCTGTGTCTGTATGTGGGTGATTGCATAAGGAAACCTGCAGTGCTGGACACAAGGAAAATAAATGGTGGGCCCAGGCATCAGTGGGACCTCCTGGAGTTTCAGACTGCACCATGCTGTCATAGTCCAGAGGCTAGTATAAAGGAGGTAGGGGTTTGAAGAAAACAAAGAGGTAGCATAAAAATGAACCATAGGGACTGAAGAAAAAATGGACAAAAAAAAAAAAAAAAAAGAAAAGAAAAAGAGACAAAAAAAAACAAACTTTAGATTTGTGGGTCCCTAAACCATTGCTTCCTGGAGGGCCCCAGCCCTCCAATCTGACACTGGAAACCATATTTTAAGCTCCACAGGGGAAGAGACTAATCTCTAATATCTGTAAAACAGTCAGGGCCTTATGGACTAAAGACCAAATAGTCGTGTGAAGCTGAATGTGCATATATTTCCCCATGTTTGCTTATTGATCAAACTGTGCAATGTTGTGAATATGGGCGAGTATGATAGTCGTGATCTTACAGAGCACTTAGCATCACTTTGCATGTATGTGCACAAGTACTTCAACTATTGACTAAGAGTGTGTCGAAGGAGTGAATACAACAATACCACATCAGAGTGGCAGATTGGGGGGCTTCACATTCTACTTCTATCCAACTGACTATGGTACACAACGCAGCTGGCAGTCAACAATACTGTCCAGTTGTTCGACAAGTCTATTTGCCGCTAAGTTAACAATAAGAAGTGAACTTGCGATTATTTTGAAGATGCGACTCAAAATGAAGTGAGGTGAATTCGACAGGTGAAATACACTTTAGTCAATCAGCCCCTCAGTCTTAGACTGTATTTGTGTTAGTTAACCAGAGGTTCTGGTTACACAACTGGAAACAGTGGCATAAAGAAGTCACGTCTGCTCTCACTTACACATTAGCAGAGTTATGCCTTTCCTTTCTAGATTGTGTGGAAATCTGTGTTGGTGGGACTCTATTCATTTATACTTTATTACTTTTCAAAACCCTTGATATGTTTCAGACATTCTGGTCCTTATCAGTAAAAACAAAACGAAAGAGAAAAGCTTTAACCAATGACTTTCACTGAAGATCTCATCAAAGTCATGGAGACTAACTGGGCTCGTAGGATTAATTATTCATAGGACTTCTACTTTGCTCTGAGTATTTTAATGCTGTTATACAGGCTTCTGTGTCTTGTGTCTTTCAAACACAACATTATTACGTATGCATTGCTTCCTGGTACTCAAAGTTCTTTTCTAATTATTCCTTATTTGTGGAGGTGGATAAATGAATAATAACAGCCCAGCTCAAGCACTATTTGGTCCTGTACTAGTACAATGACAATGAATTGCATTTGTGTATAGATGACTTAAGGCAATTTTTCACCAGGTGATTTGCAAACCTTGTTTTTTGTGGTGCTGCTTAAATGCATCTCTTACAGGTCCCCAGTTCACTTACGCTGGTACAGCAGCATTACCTCGTGTAAGTCTGGCACCAGCTGTTTTCCTGCTAAAGTTTCTGTGGTATCAGTTGAAATAGGATTAAAAAAAAGAAAAAACAAAGCGGCGCTATTCAATAAATGGTGTGTTGAACACTTAGAAAACAATGGTAAATCAAATTAAATGTGAAAAGTTCAAAGTCAAACGTTGCTTGCAGCTTCCTCACAATGAAGTGCGCTTTGTGAACTTCAACCTTGTAAAATTCGTAATAAACTGAGGAAAAAAAGCGCAAGTGATATCAGTTAGTGAATGGGGAACCTGCAAGCTTGCTGAACTGAAAAAATAAACATGAACAGCGGACCTTCATTGTGTGCAGTTGTCCTTACAAAATAAAACAGAAGCAGTTAATTGTAGAAAAATAAGGGTCTTAAATACATCTAAGCAAATGACGTCATGGAGAACTTTTCCATTCGGTCAAGAGTTTTATAGCAACAATCAGTAACATAGTTGACACCAAAAAAGAACCTGTATGCAAATAGACAAATGGTAAGAAGATTGCCATTATTATCCACTACCCTATGCAACAGAAGCATGAGTACCAGAGTTGAGACAGATCCATCTGTAGGATTTGTAGCAGGGTCTGACTCCCCTGTAATGCCACCCACTATACACCCTTTCAACCAAAAATAAAAGGTAACTTATATAAATCTGGAGGGGAAGAACTGGGTGCAGAATCTGCAAGGGCATCCATTTACCCTTCATCCATTTACCCTTGCATTGACCATAAAAGTCACTGATTGCTTGTACCAGAAAGTTGATACATCTTGCACAGTGTTGGACTGGCCCACCAGAACACAGAGACAACTCCCAGTGGGCCCATGTCGTAGTTAGCCCTCTTGGAGTTTCAGGTACCATCATGGCATATTCCTGGAGGCAGTGTAGTAGGGGTAGGGCTAGGATGGAAGATAACCATAGAAACCGAAAAGGGGAATGAAGAGACAAGAAAAAAATATTTTGCTTAGTGTGTTCCTGATCTCTTGTGTACGTGAGTGTCACCAAGGAACAGTGAGCACAAAGCAAGGGTTACAAGCATTATATGGGTGGCCTTCATTCGATGTATTTAGCGAGCGCCTTTTCCAGCCTTGGCATTGAAAATAACCCGATATTACAGCACTTATTTCATTGCACCTGTGTGTAGCTATACCTCTAGCTGTTATAATTAAATGCTTGAGCCATTACTTATCTGATCTAATGATTTTAAGTAATTTTAGAATTTGTTGATGCCTGGAAATTTGCTGTGCTTGCGGAATAAAGCTTAATTAAAGCATATTTAGGTAATTACTCAAAAGGAATTACAACAAGAACGTCAAGGACTTTCTGTTACTAGATGTAAAACAAGCTCAGACTTTGGGAGTATATTGACTGTATTTTCATAAAGAAGCAGCCTCTATAAAGAAATCATTCAATATTTTCATGTAATCGCAGCCATGGATGACTTCTAGTACTGTATTTTGAAAGAAAATAGCATTTTTCTGCAAAATGCACCCCGCTTATTTAATTGATGTCCACATCAAGTTGCTTGGCACCTTCTCTTGGAATCTGCAACTAAATGCAATTTTCATGGTAACTGCGTGAGCAAAAAGTCACAAGGTGTCTTGATGTGGTTGCTACTGATTGACTATTGGGTCCCACTTCTCTCTGAGCACCCTAGTTTATGCTGGGACATTTGTTTCCCTTTACTTGCCTGAGGTTGAGCGGTCTTTTTCTTCTTTGTATTACTGAAATCAATAGGTCATGTTTTGTCACATGATTTGAGGATAGCGTTACCACCAATGTCAAAATGCTGCTTCTTAATTTACAGTAACAGCCTCATCATATCAAGGCCCTGAACAGTTTAAAGTGCTAGTTTTATAATGATAGTTTTTAGATCATCTCTAATCATTGAAACACAAAGTCAGCAAGCATTCTTTCAGCAGAAAATGTTAGATTTGCAGCCAAACCTTGACTTGTAGATTTTATTTTTTCAGCTCTCTAGGAGTGCAAGGCTTGTTGTCATAGATCAGGGATGGTGAACCTATGGCACCTCTCTGTGGGCACGTGCACCGTTGCCACCGCTGCCTTCAGTGCAGGCCGCAGGCCAGACCTGACAGTTTTCAGGCCAGATCCGTGGCCTACACTAAAGGAGCACTCCTTCCCTGACGCGGGAGTGATGACATCACTCATCAGTGTCAGCATTTCGGAGGACAATGCTGGTGAGTGACGTCACCTTTTTAGCATTTGGTGCTGAAAAGGTTCACCTTCACTGTCATAGTTGCAAATTTCTGAACTCAAACCATCACAGAAATCAATGACTTCTGACAGTTCCCTATAAAAAAAATTATTAAATTGCAAAATTGACATGATATTTCTTTGAAACTCCAAATCTGAAACTCTCTTTCAAAATGCAATGTCAAAGCAACAAATATTGGGATGGAGTTAAAGTGCAGGACAGTCAAATATGAATGATTGCATACATTTGCTCAGAAAATAACCAAAATGATGCTTGCTATTTTAGCCTTTTCTAGGCTAACCAAAGTATCATGTCCTGAAATGTATAAATGTGCACCAATAAATGGAATCATCCTGAAATGTATTACAGGTGCAGTCATTCCCATCATCCATCCAATGACTGATATGTGGACAAGTGGTATCAGGCATATACTGTATAAGTTTATATGAAAACAATAGGCCATTGAGTTACAGGTTCCATTCACTGGTCTTTCCCTCTCCAGAAGCAAAGCTCATATATCCATCCAGGGATGCAGGATGGAGTTTATTAGTTTTGTGATTGGAAGGTGAAAGCATATAGCCACAAGAGAAAGGGAGTGCTGCACTCCAAAAAAATGGCTGCAAAACATTTTGCATGGCCACAGATCTCCAACCAGTGCTTCCCATGGAAGTAAGGCTCTGACACAGTACCTAAAACTACTTAACCTTATTGTGTGCCAAGTAGCTGTGAGTTCCCTATTCCCAGAAGATATGTACCCTGCAGATCTGAGAACTTGACGGGTTTCTCTGGCCCTCAGATACAACAAGATGCTCTGCCACTCCCACCAGGAACCCTACCATCCTGTCCAAACCCCACCCCCATTGTAATCATTGTAGCATAAAACACTTGCTTTCGCTCTAAATTATGTAGCCATGCCCCCCAATGATGCAATTTGCCTAATTAAGCCACGCCCCATCTTCATATATCCCCTATGAGTTCCCAAGTATTATACTCAGGTACTGCCAAATCCCCTCAGTGTGAGCTAAGTAGAGGGTTTTTTTTTTAAATTTTAGGTAGATTGCCCCTCAAGCTAACACACTAGGCCCAGTGACAAAACATACACACCTCTTTCAACCTGGACTGCCACTGTAATCCTTCTACTGAACACAGCCCCATGCAGAGCAATGGACATCAAATGTAATCAAATTCAACTTCAAAGATTACATTTTTGCAAGTACTATATAGGAATAACTGCCAAGTCAATTAACAGTACCGACAGTGAGTAGCATCGTTTATTCACATAATGCATATTGCACAGTACTCACTGCATGTCTCAGAGATTGCTTTCTCTAGCATAAATGAACTGCCTCCCTGGGATTGGTGGTTATATTTCCTAAAGGAAATCACAAATCCACCTATTATTTCAATGGTTATTGCCTTTAAAAATAACTATTGAAATAAATGACTAATAATAAAGGCTGACAGCTCACTTCACGTTTGCCTAGATTAGACTCAGTCTACTGAAGCTGCATTTTTTTTCTCAGGTTAACAAGAGATGTGGAAAATGTTGGTACAGACCTACAGAAGCATTACAGGTACTAGCAGGACCATATTACAAGCGTCAATAACCAAGACCTCAAACCCTCGTAGGATTGTTCGCCCTGTGCACTGGCTTCTATACGAGGAGATGTTCATTCTGTAAATAGACCCTGAAATTTAAGCCATTTCTCACTTCATGCATATTGTAAAATGTGTATTAGCTCGAATGGAAATACCAAACTTACTTTAAAATACAGGACACCTGTGCTCCCTAGCATTATGCATTATTTATACGTGTCCCGGTGTTAAAGGTGAGGTATGGGAGCCTTGAAATGTTAACTGAGAAAATGGCTTACAGGTAACTAATGAAAGCAAATATGTTCAGGGCTGATTCATTTGCTCATGCTGACAGGACCCGCAGCACTTTGTTTATCAAAACACATAATTGATCCTGTCTGCAGGGAAGGTGCTAACAACCAATTATACAATGATTTGCCATCACATGAGCCCTCTGTGCATTAGTGTATAGTGCATTCTAGAAATAACAGAATGTGTTTGGATTTTAGTTTTATGCAGTTAGAATTCCTCTGTGTCAAAAAATAACTGTAGCTCTGGAATTCAGTATGCTGGGCAAATGCCTGTTTGTCTATTAACATTAGTCTTTCTGTTTATGTCTGTCTGTCTTTGTCTTGCTGTCTGTCTATCTTTCTATCTACCTATTGATGTCTGTCTATCTTTCTATCTACCTAGCCTCTCCTAAGAAGATACCTATATCGATATATTATTACTTAATGTTTCTGAATGGGAAAAGCGGGTCATTATTACCTCCTTGTATTATTAAACATTTATCCTCCTTTACTGAACCATCCTGCCACTGAGTTGTAGTATATACAGTGCAGTAGTTAGGTTTGCGTGCTGTAGTATGTGCAGTGCAGTAGTTACGTTTGTGTGATGTAGTGATGTGCAGTGCAGTAGTTATGTGTGTGTTGTAGTGATGTGCATTGCAGTACAAGTGCTGGTCAACGAATTAGAATAATTTGAAATAGTGCAATCATGAA
>WMED01011482.1:3896-15245 GCA_019650415.1 Pipa parva
GGGCGCCGTTGGAGGATGGCGCCTAGGGCGCCAATAGAGCCAGAGCCGGCTCTGCTTGCAATCATCACAGCAGAATGTTGTAGAACCCAGTAGGGCATCTTGTAACCAGGGGGTTTCCACATCCAAACTAACATCCAAAGAAAGCAGGGCCGCCAAGACTTCCATAGGAGGTTGCACTTTTGCCTTTAAAAGCAACCCATGGATTCCATTTGCAATCCATTGTATGGAAAATGTTAACATAAGTAGTGTTATCACAAACTGAAATTTTCTATAGGAAAGAGCATGGTTTAATCTTTAAAACAATATTGATGCTGTTAAATAAGAAAACTGTGCTTATCTCTATCAGGAACATTGAATAATTACGGGCAATTCAATTATGGTGTTTCTGTGTGTTGACTCTGAATTCTCAAGCCTAATTTCAAATCAAATATAAAAGATGCTGCAAAATGTAAATACTTTTACAGTGTTCTGCGAGAGTATAAACTATTTGATTTCCAAAAATAGCATTTTGATGAGCATTTAAATCAATAAATATAATTTAAGATACATGTTTCCTCTAATTGTATTATATTGCTGGTGAACTAAAATATGTCCAGGATAAAAATACAAGGGTTCTCAAAGAACTATATGTACAGATACCATGTTACAGAATGATAATCAAAGCTGAGTGTAGATCAAAGCTGAACTCCAAAGAGCACCATAATAAAACTGAATGAATAAAAGCTTCTCTGTTAATAACACTTTGATCTAATATTCTAACTCTAAAATTCAATCCAAGAGTTTACAGTACTGTATTGCCAGTCCAATCTTCTCAACAAATATTGCATTTATTACATGTTATGAAACATCTGTTGTATCTAACATTTGTCTGTTTTATTTCATTCAAAGCAATTTGAAATACTTCTTTATTGGTGTAGACAGCAGATACTGTATTAGTCAAATGTAAATGTGCAAAATGATATAAAAATCAGCTTTAGTTTAACATATTGGATTGTATGATGTGTGTATTGTAATAAAGCTGTATAGTATAGTCTCTACACTGAACTTTAACACAGTTTCTTCTAATAACTATGCCTATCTGTCTAAAAGCCAATTTGACAACATGATGTTTCTCTTTTTTCAGTATCTATAAGGTTATTTCTCTAAAGTCTCTTGGGGGGCACAGGAGACCAGGGGATCTTTATCCCTGGTCCTGTGTCCCCTAAGAGACCCGAAGAGAAAGAGGTTTATCAGTGAGTATAAAAATCTCCTTTTCTCTAAGCTCTCTCGGGGGACACAGGACCAGGGGTAAAGATCACCTGGTCCTGTGTCCCCCAAGAGCCTCGAAGATGAAAGAGATTTATTGGTGAGTATAAAAATCTCCTTTTTGCCAGTTCCATTTTGTGACCTAAATAATTGCATTTTATCATGTTGTAAGTTTCCTTATAAATATATTTGAAAATACAATATAATGTATTTTATATATTATAACAATATTATTTACCAGTATCATGCATTGTTAATTTAAAGACAGCTTTCTACAGATGTTCCATCCTCTCTCTCACCTACTACCACTTTAGAAGCTCAGTTTGGAATCTTCAGACAGAGATTTGATGAAAGGCTTGGGAATTCTGAGTAGGCAATCAGGTTCTTGTAGATGTACAGATTCACAGAGCTGCTGCCTACCTGCTTCTTTTTGTTTATTTCAATGTTCTCAAGTCTATGGATCAAGTTGCTGACTTGGTATTCCAAACAGATAAGATAAAGAGGAAGTAGGAAAGATAGGAGGGGCTTCTAAAAGAAAGTAGCTAAAAATTCAAAACCACTAAAATAAGCAAATAATAAGTCATACAAACAAAAATTTACAGTGGCAATTAGATGGCCATATAACTGTTGAAGATGACTAAATTGTTCCTTTAAAACAGCTATGTTGCTTAATTGCTGTAATCACATACATTGTGTCAAAACTTATATAGTGGTGTATATATGGGTAACACGATTCAACCAACTACCTACCAAACTATTATGCAATACATTTTAAAACAATGTGAGAAAAAGAGATGGTAATGTGAGGAGTCTGAAAATCACAGAGCAAATAAAAGGAATAGTTAAATATTTATTTCAAGGATTGAAAAAAATAGGGTCTAAAATAGTCATTCTGTTGTACAACACAAGCTCTGTTTTATGTTTTAGCATTCATTGTATTAAATATTGAATCATAAGCATTCTTATTACCATTTTTCAGGTAATCCTAACAGCTTTGAATTTGAAGGAGGAATAACATATGAACAAATGCAGGTAATGTGGTGATCTTTCAGTGCAAAATTAGTATAATCAGATTACTGTTTATACTAATCTATTTTTTAAAATACTCTAGACCATAATAGAAGAAGTTCTAGAAGACTGTGACTATTACAGTATAAATTTCTCCAGGTATGTCAAGAAACCTAATTGTATAATATTAGAAAACACCCCACTTTGAAAGTACACAATGTAATATTAAACTTATTTAAATTCAAGTCAGAGATACTATATATAAAACTTCATCTCATCTGAAAAACACATGATCTATATCACTAAATTAAGGAGTTGCACTTACAGCAACTATGAGTGAGGGGTTTATTCTCTAAAATCCGAATTGTCTCGTAAAGGTGAGAATTCACCAGCTAAAGACAGTTGCAATAGACTGCTACTGTCGCAGTTGCATCTTTATAATGAGAATATTGTCACAGTCACGACTTTACAATGGAAAAATTTTCAAGGTCACGGATTTGCTATGGGAATTCCCTGTCTGAGAATTTGACAGTCGAATTCGGAATTTAGTGAATAACCCTCTGAATAGTCCGACATTGATATGCTCTTGATTTCTCTTGTTAGAGACTAGTGTTCTAACATACCTAAACTCTGAGATGGACATCAACATGCCTTTAATCATTTACTATGTAAAAGTAAATGTTTCTACATTCCTTCTCTTATTGAAGAGAAGGAAGAGGGTAGTGCAAGTATATACCAAACAGTAAATTGTTAGAAACTGTAAGGAAAAAAATAAAAAGATGGAGGGGGTGAGAGAAATAATATGGGATTAAGGGCGAAGTTGAATAAACTCTTAAAGGCCGATTTCAGCCTTTTCGAGTTTATCCCCTGTAGAGCTTGGCTGTTTGATCGGTAAAAATTGATATTGATTGAAACTTTTAGATAGTTTTTTCTATCAGATTTTTCAGAGGAAAGATAGCCATACTACTAATGCCGAGATCTACAGGGAATAAACTTGAAAAGGCTGAAATCGGCCCTTTAGAGTTTATTATATTTCGCCCTTAGAAGGGGTGGGAGATACTGAAAAGTGTGAGAAGAGAAAAGGGGAATAGTATTAAAATGGTAAAGTAATGTATTTTTAAAGGCTATTTAATCATGTTTACATCTCTGAAAATATCAAAACCTACATAGTCCAAACAGACCATGGCTGTTGGTTTTGTGGTGGTCATTCATCTAGTAAAATAACAGGGTGTAATATTCCCAGTGGCTCAGATTTCAAGCAACATACTAAAAATTCTTACCAAGTCATTTGTGTGCAGCTGGAGCAGTTACATTTTTAATACTTTCAAATGGCAGAAGAATATACAAGTGCCATACACATACTACATTGTATTTGGTCAGACATTATTGCAATACAACAGAGAAAAAAGATCTATACAATATAAACTTTGAAAACTTGTCTCAAGAGCAAGATGACCTAGTTTTAATATGTTCAGTTTTCACTTAAGGCATGAATTTAAAAACATTCATTCAAACTGTAAAAAAAAGTACTGCTGATACTTACTGTGTAATATAAAGCTCTTATTATTTCTAAATTAAATAGCAACTGATAAATCATTATTACACACTAGTCAATGTTAATTAACTCCAAATTCAACAGCACCTAATTAGGTTTATGCAAGAAACACGGTTTTAGTCACTGTTAACCAATTTCAACTAACAAAGTTCTAGTGATTTGAAAATCAGGCAGTACTGATGGCCGATTTACTACTGCAAAGCTATTCTTGATACTTTATATGAGATGCTTACTATGTGATACAAAGCTCCTTAGAAAACACTGCTTCTATTTAGCCAATTGTCTTGTCATTGACTTATGATGACTGTTGAAGCTATGTATCTATAAGTCAATCTCGATTTCTAAATTCACTTTTTTCTTTAATACTGCAGGTGTTAGAACCAGAACTTTCCCATGGGGATAGGTATGGAAAATACTAATTTCTTTCACTATGTGAAAAAGTATACTACCCCCACTCTATAGAGGGCCTTATAACTACTGTGCCTTGACACTTTATTCTTTCTGACACCATGTAGATTCTTACATAACCCCTTGCCAACCAGTTATAGTTGGATATTTATATTTTCCTCTGCCTCCCATATTTTACTGAATTTACTATATACTTGCGTAAATGCCACATGCATTGTGGAAACTTACTATTTATGTCTTTTGTGTGTAATTATATACCTATTTATGTGCAATATTGGATAAAAGACAGTGTATGAGTGAATAGTTGATAACACAGACACCACTAGGTGGCAAAGGACAACAAACACGGACAAGCAAAGCAAGGTCTAAAGTCTAACTAATAGCAAGGGATCAATAAACATTGTATAAGTGTACCAAATGTACAATACTTACAATGTTATAATATTCGCTGAGAAATTATCTGAAGGATGACTGCACCAGAAAGTGTGTAATATCAAATTAGCCAATGTATTCTCCACTAGAAACTGCTTTGGAAAAAGATAATACACAAATTTCAGAGGAATTCACCAACATTGGCAGTTGCTTACAAATGGCTAGTAATCCATAGCAACCAATCAGAAGTTGGCTTCCATTATTCTAGCTCCTTTGTACCCGTTAATGCTAAAACAGCTGATTGGTTGCTATACGTACAGTAGGTAATATCAGGCAACAATAACCAACAAAACAAATCAAGAGAGTGAAGTGATGTAAGGAAAGCAAGAGAAGATGAGAAAAACACAAGGACATTGAGAGTAAATACACAAGGAAAGCAAAAAATCAACTTGGGTTACACAGACAAATGAACCTGGGAACATTATGTATAAAGAATGTGTATGAGAGCTATGGATAAAAATAGCATAAGAAGGCCAGAGGAAAACATGTCCGGCCATACCATACATATGTGTCCATAGTTCCATTTTAATTTGCAAGAATCTTTTACATAATAGATAAAGGGGTTATTCACTAAGGTGTGAATTCGACTGTTGAATTCTCAAACAGTGGATATCCACAACAAATCCGCAAAAACTTCCCCATTGAGTTGCGTCTGCCACAATTTGCCATAGTAAAGTTGCGACTGCGACAGTAGCAGTCTATTGCAACTGTCTTTAGCTGGTGAATTCACACCTACTGTATATGCAATAATTCAGACTTTAGTGAATAACCTCCATAATCTCTACTTTTGTGCAAAATTTATTAAAATAGGTAAATTACCTATATTGCAATATTGGAATTTTACCGATATCGAGATATCGGAATTTTACCGATATCAATATCGCGATATCAAATTTTAGCCATTCTGCCATTGAAATCAATGATTTAGCCAAAATTTGATATCGGTAAAATTCCGATATCGCGATATCGATTATACCAATATTGCGATATCGGTAAAACCCATTTGATATCGCAAAATCGATGCTATTGCTTTTAATACATTTCGCCCATATATTAATGGGATCTCCACTGACATTCATTATTCTTTAATTCACTCTGCATGATTTCTGGCTGTTGTGTCATTATACATGGTAATGTATGATCATTTTCACTTTTTTTTCTGAATTAAAGAAACCCACAAAATAAATATGCTTGTAATGCAGAGAAAGCTTGTGAAACAATAGCAGATAGTATACAGTCACTCTAGTAACATCTAGATATGTAGCTCTATTGTATAATGCAAGGACAGTGTTCTGATGGATAAAACAGAATGTTCCATTACTTATTCAATCAATTCAGTCAAAACAAGTAATAAACATTATTCAGAGGTAACTGATAACCTAATTCTCTAGTCTGAGAGCAACACTACTATTGAATGATTCTGACTGTTTTACAGTATAAAGAAAACTAATTACATCATGTTGTTATCACATCTATCTCTTTCTAGATACTCTTCTTTCCCATGGGGAGCAAGAAGCCTGTCAATGATAAAAAAATGATTATTTTAATTTTTGTAATGGCAAATAGTTTTGATATGTTTTTTTTTGTTTGTTGTTGTTGCTTAATGTACAGTATAGTGAAAAAATAAACTTGAGGCAAAATTTAATAAAATCAAAAATACCAACATTGCGATATCGATTAATTTTTCACGATCAAAACTTTTCAATCTGTTTTTTTCTATGGAAAATCCATAATATCGATAATTTTGATGGAAAAAATTTGATGTTGCGATATTGAAAATTTGATTCTTATTTTTCGATAATTTTTGAATTTTTTTAATCAATTTTTTCATTTGAAAAGTCAAAAATGGCCTTTTCGGCTTTATTAAATTTTGGAGAACCTTGCAATGCTGGGGAATGGGAGAGCCCTATACAATAAATATTGCTTGTTAAAGAAGCATTGATAAGGAACACCTTCATTTTATAGGCTAATATGCATGTTTTATTTACATGCAAATACTTTCTGTTTCTATGTTTATAAAGTCTATTTGTTACATAAACCTGTACATATATGACATTAAACTGTAATTGTTTGTTATATCGAAGCATATATATGTTGATTTAAGTCAAAATGTAATTAAAAGATGGAAATTTGATATATCTTGTAGCAATAAAATATATTCTAGAATATTCAAACTAATACATGACAAAATTGACAATATACTGTAAGTCAAAGACGATTGAATTGTAATACAATGCCTGTAAAAGCAATATGTTTTAACTTAATATGTTCAATGTTAATTGTAAGTTTTACTTTTATGTTTAAAACCAAATAAAGTTATTTATAAAGAAAAAGAAGTCAATATAACTTAATTTAAAAGATCAAAATTAGAACTACTGAATGTCACTAAACCTACAGACGATGAAAGTAATAATAGTATAATAGTATAATAGCTATTCCTAAATTTCTCCCATCTGTCTATGATCATGAAAACATTTCTGGAGACATCAGAAGAAAGATGTCTCTATAGCACAATACACAGCATATTTTTCAAGGAGCAAAATTATCTTTGATGAGTTTTACCCCTTCAAATTTCAGTTTATGACAAATTTTGCTTATTTGTTATCGCACAGTAGTTTTATAAATACATTCTCATAATTCAGAAGTGTTTGCATTGGTTATTCCCAATCTTTGCATTTGCACTTTGTGTAAGGAAAGTCCAAGTTTGTGCTTTCTGGTTAACCTTCCACTGTTAGAAGATGAGTAGAATTAAACAGAACACAGGAGCAGATGATCTGAAGCTGATACAATGTAGAACAGGATCCCAGGAATTGCAAATTTTTAACACCACTATGGAACAAAGATGACTGCAACAATGGAACTCAGTTGCACAGGTACACTGGAGCTGTAGAATGGTAACACCATTAATGAGTACAGATGGCCAGAACAGATGAACACAGTAGCACAGGAGAACTGGCGCTGTAGAACGTTAACACCACAAAGGAACACAGATAAACATAGTAGCACAGGTACACTGGAGCTGTAGAACAATAATACCATAGAGGAGCACATGACAGGGACAGCTGAACACAGTATCACAGGTACACTGGAGCTGTAGAACAATAATATCATAGAGGAGCACATGACTAGGACAGCTGAACACAATAGCACAGGTACACTGGAGCTGTAGATGAATGGAACAGCTGAACACAGTAGCACAGGAGAACCGGAGCTGTAGAACGGTAATACAATAGAGGAGCAGAGATGAGTGGATCAGCTGAACACACTAGGACAGGTGCAGTGGAGCTGCACAGAGAAAAAGTTCAAATTAAATCACCCATTATCATGTGCATTTTTGTAGCATATTTGATTTAAATGTATTTATTAAGTACAAACTATAAATTTTCATTTAAATTTTGCTAAAAACCATAATTTACTATGGGCCAAGTCCTTTTTACAAAAACAGTAAAATGGATCAAAATGCTTAAAAAAACAAATCAAAACAGGCATTTCTCATTATTCCTTCTATTCTCTTGTGTTATCAGTCTTGTGTTTTTTATAATATTTTTAAGAAAATGTGCAATAACGAAATTCAGCTGTAAAACAAATTTAGAAGAGCAAAAGTGCTATTACGGCCTGACTAATTTTCTCCAATATGCGTCTCAAAAGTATTTGCGCACATTTATTCTGTTATCCAGCTTGTGTGATTTTGGTATGTAGGATGTATCACAAGTTGTGACATAACAGTTTATTTACTTATTCATTTACTTTTCAGGGTTATGCTTATTGCGTAAGTTAACACTAAGCAACTGTTAGCCTAGGCATCTTAGTTTTAAATGGATTCTGGGTGCTTAGTTCTTTTACCCATAATCAGTAATCATCATTATCTTAATATATAGAATTGCATAATGTATATTAATTGTTCCAATAGATGATTGGGATCTGTGATCAGATGTTTGGCATGCTATTAATAAGCAACACTATTTTTTCACCTGCTATATGCAGTCAATGAATTTATTAATTTTATCATCTTTCCCATGTACTTTAACCCATGTGTGTTGACATTTTTCTATTTATATGAACGTAAAACAGGCACAACGTAAAACAGGCCCAATACAGCTATAACATGTGGTTCCCTTCTCAGCATCTGGAAGGTGGGTGCTAGATCCATGCTACAAACAGAGAAACCTAAGACAAGAGGATCCTTAAAAGCTCTCCAAAAATTACCACTTACAGGGTGGCTTTACCCTGAATTCCATAATAGATCGATCGATCGGAATTTTGATTGATCTCTCGAAATTTGATTTTGAATGATCGGAATGTAATTTCGGGCAATCGTTTCGCCTTTAATAAATTTTGCCCGCATGCATCTGGAAAGTCCCCTCAATATGCATAAAACATATAAAGATACATAGACATATGACTGAAAATACAGGGCCCTGGAAAAAATTAACAACTCTAAAACTTGGTTACTTAATACTATGACTGAGTATCACACTATGGGGGTTATTGACTAAAGTGAGAATTCGACTGTCGAATGCGCAAACACCAGATTCCCATTGTGACCGTGAAAATTTTACCATTGTAATGTCACAACTGCAACAATTTTTTAAGTTGCGAGTGCAACAATATTTACATAGTAAAGCCATGACTGCAACAATATTCTCATTATAAACCTGCAGTCTATTGCAACTGTCTTTAGCTGGTGAATTCACATCATTATGCATCAATTTGGTCTTTAGCCAATAACCCCCTATGAGAGAGTCATATTGTCATAAAGGCTAAGTCGGATATGATATTAATTAACTCTCATACAATTAGAAACACCAGCAATGAAAAAGTGAGAGTCCCATATAGACATGATGTTCATGAGGTGCCTTCAAGGATTCCAGTATTCATATTGGTGCCAAAATAGAAGAGTTCAGTGCACACAGATTCACATAAAAATCATACCGCAATGATTATGGCCAAAATAATGCTTGTCATAGCAAATAATCACGTGCTCTGCATTGTCCAAATACACATCAGTTGTGCTGCACTGCATGAGCATATAGGTAGGGCTTAGTAATCACAACCCAGAATGTGCTTTACTATGTACAGTATACTCACAGAAACAAATGACTGTATTGCTCCTGTTAAATGGTAGAGTCTAAAAAATACATGGTCATTCCCACAGAGGTCATACGTTACCGCCCTGCATTTGTCAGACGGAGATTCCAATTTTTGGATTCCCAAGGCAGACTGCTATTGTTTCCATACACAGGTGCACTGCCAATAAATTATGGAAGGTATAAAGTATCAGTGCCATATCCACATTGCCATGAAGAGTTTACCACATCTTCCAGGGTCCTGCAGTGCAGCAATCTCTTTGCTCCAATACATGAACTTCATGTCTATATGGGACTTTTCACTCCTGGTCTTTGTCCCTGTATGAGAGTTAACCAATATCCAGTTTTAATTTTATGATGATGTCTCTCCCATAGTGTTATATTCAGTCACAGCATTCAGTATTCATGTTTTAGAGTTGTATATATGTATAATTTTATTTATAAAGCACCACAAACATACGCTGCGCTGTACAGTTCAGTAGTAAAAATATAATACAGACATGGGAAAAGTGCATTAAACAATACAGTATGAGATCACAAGGATACATCACATTAAGTGCTAGGTTGAGGTTGACACGAGGTTGAAGTTGCTAGTTTTTTTCAGGGCCCTGTAGTTTCAGTCATATGTCTATATATCTTTATATGTCTTATGCATATTGAGGAGACGTCCTCTGTTTTGATTTGATTTTGGTATGGGGTTCAGGGTAAAGCCTCCCTTATAAGTGGTAATTTTTAAAGTGCTTTTAAGGATCCTCTTGTCTTTCCTTGTAGGTTTCTCTGGTATAAAACATTAAAGGGAACATAAACACCTTTTAATTTTTGATTACTATTTTGTAAGTTTTTTAAAAGGAAACCCTCAATCGCTCCTTCTTCTTGTTTCCTCTGAGCCTTATTTTGAATTGGAAGAATTTTCTAAACCTCTGTTCTGAGTTTTACCAGACACCTTTTGTGCCAAGCTGATTGATGTGGAGTTAAAACTTACAGAGTTTCATAAAGAACAACAGAAGCAGTTTACATCAGAAAACTGCCTCTGCATTCGCTCAGTTTGTCAAAAAGCAGGAAGTATAGAGGATTGAATTTGAAACCAGTTCCCTTACCACTTAACAATCACCCCTAGTCTTAACAAGTTTTTATTTTTGTTGGGTTTGGCCAACTTTTTTTTATTATTTATTTATGACAAGCAGCTTAGTTACATAAAAGGTACAGCCTCATTCTGATTATTCTTGCATCTATTTGTGATCTGACATTATAATACAAGTGACTTTTCCCATTAATGCCTTCCCACACACCCAACTGTCAAATACTGTATGTGGAGTATAAGAAAATGTATGCCAACATGCGCACCTATTTAGCATATAATCTTCTCAGCCCCCCTCCCCTACCTGCTGCTCTGCCAATCCTAGGTAGTGCTTTCCTGCCATACTTATTCACAGCACTTTTCCAGCACAGTATCCTACCAGTTCAGTCATGCATGGTGTATACAATAGAAGACAGAACAATATTATGTGACTCATTCACCTCTCATTTTTATTCACCCATCTAGTGTGTTTTTAGTTAGATTTAGGGGGTTATTCAGGAAGCTCCGAAGTGAGGCGCGTAGTGTTCGCCTCACTT
>WMED01011483.1:0-12162 GCA_019650415.1 Pipa parva
GAGGCGCCCCTAGCATTTGCCTACTCTGCCTAATGGCAGAGCCGGCACTGCACAGCACTACTCAAATGAGTAATAAAAATGAGGTTATTTTGTAGCTCATACAAAGTCTACACCAGTAAAATCATTGACAACCAATCAGCTTTTACATGTTAACTGTATTTGGAATAATACACATATATTTTATTGGTTGTATATTTTGAAAGTGTTGCTTCCTAAGCTCAACATTTAAACAGATGAATTCAACAACAGAGGAAATCTAATATCCTGACTGATGGACTCTGCTTAAAGTGCATCTGTCACCTCAAAATATTAATACTAATTTAGGTTCTACTAATGAAATAAATGTTTTTGTAAATATAAATGTATTTTAAAAAATGTACCTTTATACAGCGTTTCTATCAGTCATCTTCCCTGTCAGTCTGACTTTTCTTTTATAAGTGTCAGGTGGGCAGGGCTAAATAATGATTGTCATTATAGCTCCTCCAATCAGATCCCTTAAATCACCATCTAACAGGAATCTGATTGGAGGACCTATAATGTCAATAATCATTTAGCCCCGCTCACCCGAGAGAAATGCTGTTTAAAGGTACATTTTTAAAAATACATATACAGTATATTTACAAAACGTTTATTTCATTAGTACAATCTAAATTAGTATTAGTCTTTCAGATTTCTTCCTCCTGGAACAGAGTAGTCCTTTAAGGACGGCTGGTCCCTTGGTGCTTCCGTCTTTAGCACCAAATTCAAGGTTTGAAAATTTAAACAGGAAACCAGCAAACATTACATGTTTCGGGCCTTGCCCTTTTTCAAATGTGTTCACATTTGAAAAAGGGCAAGGCCCGAAACATGTAATGTCATGCATTAAATAAAGTCACCTGGTAGCACACTACCGTTTGCTGGTTTCCTGTTGAAATTTTCAAACCTTAAATTAGTATTAGTGTTTTGAGGTGACAGATGCACTTTGTTTATGTAATTTGAGTTGTATTATGCATGCCCTGTTTTTGAAACATGTTATAATGTCATTGTTTGTCCATAAGTGAATAGAAACCTCAGTCTGTAAGGTCCTTTGTTACAGTTGCCACATTGGCACATCACAGTATTATGCATATGCTTATACATTAAGCAAGCCCATAATTTTATCATGTCTATCCCATCTCTGCCTATAACACATGAAATGATTAGTCATATGGGGGGAGGGGGGACTTCTGATTTAATTTGATTTGTTGATGTTATATGCTAGTGACATTATCAAGAATAGTACTATCTGGGCTAATTCATTTCTTCATTTAGGATATGGCCAAAGTAATGTAATACATAGATAATGTAATTGTTTGAGGATGTAATAATGTCATACTTGAGCCATCTTAAAGGGAGATAAAACAACCAATATGATCAAGGTTCATAAAATAAGTATATGGATACTAAAGTTAACTTTGATTTCAAGCTTTTAGTTATGATATAAAACAATGTACATAATAATACAGTTATACTATCCTCAGTGCTGGACTGGCATGACCTGGGCCCACCTGGAGGACTCGCTTCCATGCCACGCTCAAGGCTGGTGAGGGAGGAGTGGTAGTTCAGACTGGCTTGCCAGGTAACATTATGCCTCATTAAAGATATTTTTAAAACTGTACGCGAGCGCAGCATAAATATGTATTTTATGCCTTTTAATTCAGAGGGTTTAGTCCTTCGAGCATACGCCATTCGCTACAGTTTCTTTTACGCGTCTAGTTTGTTAACATAGCTACTATATGACTTGAGTCTGTTTTACTTTCTTCATAATTGAGTGATTGCTCATATAATCTATAAAGAAGCTTGATTTGCTTTTTTTTTTCCTAGACAGAAACATGTTTTTATAAAATTGCTGAGATCATTCAGAAATGTTATAAATGAACTTGCTGATTTTGTAACTAATAAGGAACTGTATTACTTGGCTCACAACAGCTACTACTGCTCCATGCTGGATTTCTAAGGGTTTCCTTGGGAGGTTTGATATTTTCTCTGAACCCATAGGCCCATGCACGCCTAGGTCTCCTCCCTATTCCACCTTTCTTTTGAGGCTCTTTCTTCCACTGTATTATTCTTATTAAACTCTTACAACTCTTCACAATCCTTGTTCTCCATCTTTATGCTTCTAATACCCCCTAAAAGAGAGGTAAAGTTTAAGTGAGGCCTCCATGATCCATTAATCAGCCCATCAAATGGAAGGCTGGCATGGTTTTTTACTATGCAGATCTGATCCCTCCTTTGATGTAAGCAGGCTCCCTTAGTCACATTAAGGTTTCCTGCACTATGCCCATTCCTGCTCCACCTGTGCCCATGAGCTGGAACCAGTAGCACAAGAGACAATGCTTGGGAGAGCAATACTTAAGTAATATAATAATATTAACCTAGAGGATGAGCTAATTGTGCATCCCAAATTCCTTGAAAGGTAGGGCATAGTTTTTAATTTCAGACTTTATTTTAGCTTTAGTCTTCAGTTTTTCCTTCTGGGCCTCCGTTTCTTTTTTCCATATTAAAATTAATTGACAAGAGAGACAGTATAAAGGCCACAATCTGCTAATCCCAATATTTCTGTATTTTGAAACGTATTTCACTGAATACTACTTATATATGTTTGTTATTACGTTGTTATCTCCTCGTGCATTAATAAAGAATACATAAAGGCAAAGCGAAAAACAAATACGTTTTGCACACAAGCAATCCATTTTAAACTGCCTGTTCTGAAACACTTTCCATATATTTTCAAAAGAACAGCGCCATCTAGTGGTCAATACAAAGAGCTCCGCAGTACTACTTTGTCGTATGTTGTAAAAAAGCCAAAAATATGTGGAAACGGAAATGAAGTCCTGTTCATACACTAAACCATTACGTTTGAAGAGATGCAGTTTATAAATTGCCTGTTTATAAACCGGGTATAAATAACATTAGTATGAAACCTAGATCAGATGTGGCAGAATCCTTAGTTTACTCAGCAAGAAAAGCAAAAGAAACCTTTTTTTTTCCAGTAAAATAATTAAAAATGCTGTATTTTGTAGGTACGCAGTAGAAGGTCTGGAAGCACTTATGTAAGTTAGAAGGGATTTTTTTTTTTCGAAGCCTGTTTAAAATATCTAAATAATATTTATACATGCCTTAATCCTTTGACTACAATCTACGGCATGGCAGGAGGGTACAACAGATATCAATATCTGTCAATCTGTAATGTTCTGCTATTTTTCACCTTTACCATTTGATATCAGCACAAACTTGGAACATTAAAGACATACGTGTGACAATTTTAACTACGTATATTTCACTGCCCTTACAATGTAATAAGAGGGTGACTAATAATCACCAAAGTCACACAAAACCTAGCACTAGTTTACCTGGCAAACAAAATATACTGTATAACATTTTAACTTTGAATTACACTCTCTAATGTGAACAATATCTGTTGTTGGTCGTCAGAGGCTGCTGGGAATTAAAGTCAAATTGGTGGAGAGCTACAAATGTTAAGTTATCATGCCAAAATCCCAGTCATATTAATATACTCATTTTGTACACAATAAATTCTCTGGATTATGTCTCTTATGATAAATTGCAACAAGTTAACTTCAAACTCAGAATTGAAGGGAAGATATATCTTATTTATAAGATGTGTTCATTTTGTAAAATGTGCAATAAATAATGTGAACATGGTGTATTTTAAGCAAATGTCATATGTATTTACTAAAATGAATGGAAGCTGCCATGATTTTCCCTCATGAATACAAAAAATATCACCTACAGAGTCCAAATAACTCAGGGGTAGGTAATTAATTTTCCCATGGAGCCACATAAGAAATAGGAATGACTTTAGAGGGCCAGACTGCCCCCACAACACCCCCTCTGCCATTGTGAGGCCCCCTCCTTCCTACTCCCTACCCTCTGAATGCGGGAGCGCTATCTTCGTGCTCGCCCCCCTCCTTCTCCCTGTCCCTACCTCTCTCTTGTCCTGCCTCCATCTGATCTAGTGCTTAGCCTTAGCACTACAGTGTTTCTTTCTTAAAGGAAGTTGAAAGCTTTCAACTTCCTGTGAAAGGAATGCTGTAGCGTTAAGGAGCTAGGACAGGGAGGAGTTAGGGACAGGGAGGAGGGGGGTGAGCACGGCTGCCTACCCCATGGCCCGGCCCTGTCACCCAATGTTGGCAGAAGGGCCAGGCCAAATATGTCCATGGGCTGTAATTTGCCCACCCCTGAAATAACTAGTGCTTTCCAATGCTTTCCTTTAAAGAGCAAAGGCTGTTAAAGGAAGAATCATTTATAGTAAGAGTGAGAGTAAACTTGTATCAATCAGAGCAAAAAAGAAATATATACAGTATTTGTTATTTCATACAAGGCCATTATAAAGTCAACCCAATGTCCAACAAAAATATATTTTCTTAAAGAAACATATGTTCCCTAACTAATACAGTCTACTACAATGAGTTTTAAATGCTAATAAATTAAACTTTATACTTGGAAATATAACATGTCTAAAAGTGCGTGCCCTTTGTGCAATTTGATCTCAACCGCACCACTGCTTCTGTGAGGAGTGTATATTTTTCCCTCTATCTTACACAAGGGGTATCAGGGCATCTGATCAAATGATTTAAACGGCAGTCTCAAGGGCAAACCTGCTGAACAAGGAACTAAGTCCTACACAGTATAAAAGCCAAGGTGTTTGGCAGAATTGAACATTTCAAAGTCTTTGGACAAAAAATAACTTATCATATGGTATAAATATATGCCATCACTTTATTATTAAACTAATATAAAACAGATTATGCCAGCGGTTACCAATTAGTAACTGGCACAAATCAAAGCTGAAATCACAGGAGTCTCAAAATGACTGGAAGAAACTAAATCCGTAAGCTACTGACCCAACCCGGCACAATCGTACAAACTCACCATAATTAAGATCTGAACTCTGTCAGTGCTGACATAATCTTAATTGTCTTTGACAATGTAAGCTTGCATATATAAAAGAAACAAATGCAATCTTTATGTTCCATGGCTCGTACCCTTTCACCATTATTGAAGCACAAAACATAACTCTATTGAGCAAGCAGTATTTTGGCTTGTATAACAATATAACAATAGGAACACATTTAGAGGGAAGTTTATAAAGGTCATTTTGACCTATTCGGTGCAATTGGATCCATTTCGCCCCATTTTGTCACATTATCGCCATTTTATTCTATTCGACACAATTTCAATTTCCCTCAGTATATGTAGATCTGAATAAAATTTATCGATAAATACCGCTACACTTTACGCTACTTTCATTGGAGCTCCTTTTCCTTCGACATCACTAATCTTTTCCATGGGGACTTAGACTAAACTGTTCTAAGCCATCTCCATAGGGAATAATGGGTTTAAACCACCCTCAACCAGGCGAGCATTTTTCAGCAATAAAACAGGTCAGAAGGGCCTAAATAAATATCAATATTTTCAACCTAATTAATGGTATTTTATATCGATATACCAGGACAAAACGTTTTACATTTGTATAAATATCCCCCAATTTGTATCTGTATAAAACACCGGTAAGGCCTTATCTTCAAAATGCAGTACAGTTAACAGCTCCAGTATATGGACCTGGAAAAGAAGGTACACTGCAGAGCTAAATTAAAGGAGACCTAAAGTGAAAAAATAAAAAGCATCAGTTAAAATACTTACCTTATACAGAGCCGATTGATTACAGTCACAGCATGAGCTGTGCTGTAATTAGCCGGCTCCTGATGCTTCCCCCGACGCTTCCTGCACAGGGCGCTGGCTGACACAGAAGCCAGCACGCAGCTCCTTTTTCTCCTTCCCTGTCCTCAAACAACATCACGCTCATTACAGGGAGCATTCTCATTGGCCCCCGCAATGAACATGATGAGGTTTAAGCCCTGAAACACCCGTGGTGTAACAGAGTGGGTGGATCTGCGGCGCTGGCTGCCAATCAGCCAGTGCTGTGAAGAAGTGTCGGGGGAAGCATCAGGAGCCGGATAATTACAGCACATCTCATGCTGTGACTGTAATTAACCAGTTCTGTCACTTTAGTTCTCCTTTACTAAAAATGAATGAAGAATAAAATTTATAAAGACAGAATCTTTCAGCTAAGCTTGTTTACACTGGGACAAGGCAATTAAGGTTGGGATATTACAACATTATATAAGTATATTTGTGGACATTCTGTGGAGCAGCTATAAACTAGGTAGATTGCGGTGGAGCGGATTAAAAAGATGGATGCGTAGGTCCACCTAGATTACCATGTTTATATGTAAGGTTTTGTTGCTCAGATAGTAATATATTTATCAATAATCTTCCCCGTTCCTAGACATCTTCACTCCGCATTTAAATGTAAAGAGTTAAAGGCGAAAAAGACTATTAATAAATAAAAGACTATATATATATATATATATATATGAATATTTCTTATGCAAATTGAAATAAGGGGATAGCTATTAATCCATAGCATTTCCGAGTCAAGTGCAACTTGCCATATCTGTAGCACACTGTACACACAACTACTAATTTTGGAATAGATAATTAGCACTGAAGCATAAACATAACAGAATGCAACAAGATTGTTTGAATACTTCTGCAGCTCATGTACACTGGTAAATTAAGAAATGTCTAGGGATAAATAAACTAGGGGAGAAAAAAAAAATCGAGAAAAACAACACAACTTAGGATAATGTTACCAGCTATTGTGGTTCATCTCTATACTTCTGTTTATTCGACGGAGTATAATTAAACCAATGCAGGCAATTTAAGCATAGCATTCAGCTTGGAAACAAATGGAAGACGAAGGTTAGATTGAATCTAATCAGAACATAATGTTTTATGGAGATGGAGGGCTCATTTACTGGTAGACTGGGGTTTTCACTTGAAAAACTAAAGAGCAAGCGCATTCATTTAGAACTGTCTGGAAAGAAAGGGGTGCTGCTGTCTGGCTATAGAAGGAGTGAAAGGAACAGAGCAGTCAAATAATACAAATATAATACAAGTAATACAAATAATACAAATATAATACAAGTAATACAAATAACACAAATAACAACAATACAAATATTTATATACTGATAATAAACATGTGCACTGTATAATGATACACAGTATGCACAACTACGGATACTATGGAAGGGACTGCATTAAACAAAATGAAATAGCATTCTAAGTTTGATTTCTCAATCCGCATCTCAGACTGTAAAGCAGAGAACTCAACAATAATACCATTAGTTTAAATGTCAGGATCCGGGCTTGGTCAACTAATACAAGGCAGGTGTAACACATTTCAAGCAATCTTTTTTTTTTTTGTCTAAAAATGAATCAACTGCCCAGAAATTATTATTATTTTTTTTAATATTAGCTAGTATGTAAGAACTGGACAAAATTCACTGGATACAGAGGTGCAAAATCTACATGAACTGGAAAAATCAACATGGTTATTGATAATAGTAGTAGCAGAAAATGTACTTACATCTTAATGTATCACAATCCTAGTAGAGCATGGAAGCTGTATTATATGACGTGTTATTAAAACATCGCTGTTTGCTCTAGCATTCAGTCAATGTCGATATGTAAATTGCCCTTGTACACACACGCAATGCACAAGATTATGACATCATAAAATGGTAAAACATCAACATTTTTTCTACCCTGATGTAAGGCTTGAAGCCATGAGGCAAACTGAATCTGCCTGAAGAAGAGTCCACCAAATGTGCAGCAGGGCTGATTTTCTAAAAAATGTTGAACCTCCCCACTTTCTACCCCCAGAACCCCCTTCCCCCTCCTGCTTTACCCTAGATAGAGGTAATTTACCATCAGCACTGTTTTGCTCTTGGTAAATTGGTGGGTCATGTGACCCAAAGTAACTTCAAGTCTTGTAGCCATCCCAGCATCACCCAGCAAATAATCACCCCTGGTCTGCCGGAGAGACGAGCTAAAGTTTGCATAGGAAGCATGGTAAACTACGTTTCACAGCATACATTTAATACATGCACTATGCACTGAATCACAAATGGTTCATATCCCTTCACTATATAATTAGTATTGATTAAATCAATGATCCCCACTGTTTATTCTGTTTATTTGAAAAAAGGAAAGACATTTAAACAAAGACTGACATGCAGATAGATATAGAGACTGAAATAAAATGAGCAATGCCAACTTCTTTTTAATATATATTTTGGTTGGGGCATAAAAAGTGGAAGGTAATGTAAGGAAGCACTACTTTATGGACATTTAATAAGACCATTTCAACCATATCGATTAGTTTCGCCCTGTTTTGCTGGTAATTTTCCCTACACTTTTAGATTCCTCTGATTTCTAAATGATTGATTAAAAATGTTTCCTCATCTGTTATAGATATATATCATCGGTGCACTTTATAGTGATTTTCTATTAGGTACCCCTTCTATTACAGATCTATATCCTTTTTCCCCATTTTTTGGGACCAACTCTAGAGAGTACAATGGGCTTATGGCAGTCTGATGCAGGGCGAAGAATAGTGATTAGTAACATTGTCTTTGAACAGCTTATTAAATTGGCAAAAACAGAGATATATTGATAAAAAATAAGCTATTTCTCTTTATTAACTAGTATTATTATTATTGTTTGTATTAGTAATGCATTAAATAGTCAGAAAAATTTTCGACTTTAGTAAATATCTCCCTTGATAAATCCATGAAACAGACCTCCAGCAGAACTGCTATAGGCACCAGTACAGTAACAGAATGTAAACTAAATAGAGAAGATATAGGGGGACTTTACAAATCTTGTAAACGGTCCACTGGGCAAGACTAGTCGAACCAATTACCTTGGGGTTCTTTCCACTGCCATTTCTAACTATTTTAATTACATACCTGCCCTATGGGAAACAGTAGTTGGTAGCAAAACAGTTTTCATCCAAAAATGTTAAAAACAAAAAATGATTTCAATGTTATCAAATACTGCAATCGATAAACATCATAAAGTGAAAAAAAACAACAAAAAATTGGTGTTAAAGCTGTGATGAAATCATCAGAATGTATAAAAAGAGAAACTATGACCGAAAGAAACAGGATTGAAAGTGTTTTTTCTCTTTTTTTTATATAAATAAGCCAGATTCGCATTTAAAGTCTACCTGATATTTTTAGGTAGGAGCGCAGTGTTAAGGAAACAGATTTTACACACTGTCATACAGCGAATCCATTGATATCGGAGTCTAATAGCACAACCACACTGTAGAGTTCGGCTGAAGTGGTGTTTATCGATCTTGTCAGACAGAACAGTGTATTGGGTTGAAACAAGACATCCATTCTGTAGATATCTATCCTCGAGTTTCTATGTAGCTGACCCTGGGCTCCGTTTGTAAGGCTGCTACAAAACTGAACCTATTTCACAGTCTGTATAACCTAGTGTGTTTAACATTGTTTTTTTTTTTTTTTTTTTTTTTTTTTTTTTCTACCCAATGAAAGACTGCATGAATCTGTAAGGGGCTCATTTCTTAAAGGGAAAGGTCTGGCAAAAAAAAAAATTAAAAGTAAACGTAACCAGTGCTAGTTGAAACATTTTTCCAATACAAATATATTATTTTGTATTCTGCTACATTTTTCAGTGCAGTTTTAAAGCTAAAAATAGTCTGCACTTTGTATAGATATAAAAGGGGACATTTATAAAGTCCATTTTGACATTTTCAAAGCTAATTTTCATTCCGCTGATTTATATAGTGTCGAAAAAAGAATTTTTTTCGATACTGAAAAAGATTGATACAACATCAATCTATCAGTTTAACCAGGCACACTTTGCAGCAGTGTCAGCGATGTTCCCCTACCATTTCAATATTGATACCGATATCCTTTTTTGATGGGGAAAATAATCCAACTCTGGACCAGCTCCATAGGCAATAATGGGGTTTCACCAGCCTAAAGCAGGCAAAAACTTTTAGGTGAAAAAAACGTTATAGAACGGCTTTATAAATAGGTGAAAACAGTGATATTGATAAATGACTGTGGTTTCATAATTGTTAACCAGCCTAAAGACATGTCAACAATTATAAATATTTCCCAAATTATGCAAACAATGAAAGCTCAATCTATATGGATATGGAGTATGTACATAGTGATAGTAGAGTGGTATATATGCAAAACTCATAGAGCAGCGAGTGAAAGTGCATTACAAAGCCTGCATATTACATCAGTACTGTGCACGCTGCTGTCAGCTATGTCCAGCAAGACTTTACAATGACTATGTCTTACAAGTTTTTACAGTAAGTACTTCAACAGCCTGGATCCCATAAAAAATACCATTGCCAGTGCTTTAGGTAGTTTTGTTCACATATAACCAATAGCCATTGTATAAAATACTGATAAAACTAAGGTTTCTCCCCTTGTAACTTCATTGATAAAGAATATGGAAATTAAGTCTTCATGCAATAAGTACCCGCTATTCTTACTAAGTCTCATTATAATAAAGCATCTGGCAATAATCTCCATGCCCACAAAAATCTCTTAGTCCAATATCACATACAGAAAGAAAACAACCATTGTAGTTATCACTTGCAGCTTTTTAATTGAGTGGAATACACAACTGAAACAACAGTGGCTAATGTGATTGACAACCCAGTAAAAAGAGAACAACTGATGTGTTTACAGTTAAAGACATGTGTCAATCATATCCCAAAACCAAGTAACCCACAACAACCTGACAACAGCGGGGCTGAACATCACAACTCTTGTGCATCACTACATAACAACTAAACCAGCTGTGTAATGAGCAGTGTCAACCATGCACAAGCAGGGTCACAGTTATCCTCTCCCTATGCGAGTACTGCTCCCAGGAGCGGAGCAGTCAGATAATGACACATTCCATACGGGTACAGACATGCCAGTGCCATCTGGGCACAGGGGAATCTCTTATGAATTAGCAGTAGACTTCTGATACCAAGTAGAGGGATACAAAGGATCATGTTTCAGAAAGACTGGCAAACCTCCTTCAACTCTGCAATACTAGCCAATATGTCACTGCGTGTATGTCTGCAATCTTAGGCAGTATCTTAATGTGTCTGCATGTGTCTAAATGGTTTATCTCTATATCTGCTAGTGTGTGTACGCAAGTGTGTATGTATATGTGTGTAAACACACATAATCATCAATACTTTTTACATGCATATTTCTCTCTCTATATAAGTTAGGATAAATAGATATATATATAGCTCTCTCTCTATATATATTTATATTTAACATATAGTGAGAGGTAAGCACCGAAGCCCCACAACCTTTACATGTATATATATATATATATATATATATATATATATATATATATATATATATATATATACAAAATAGTAACTCCTTTGTAGAAGTGTCTAACAATGAACTTAACCTTAACCTATTTATCTGCCTAACTATCTGTCTGTTTGTCTATATCTATCTGTATCTGTCTGTCTGTATGTCTGTCTCTCTGCATCTACCTGTCTGTCTGTCTGTGCAGAAGCTATAAAATTAAAAGGCGTGGAACACATGCTCTCCTTACTACTTAGCCGCAAGTCGAACCCACAACTTCTTGCCATATTTAACTCCCAAGAACCCTGTGATACACTGGAAGCACGTTACTCCAGCACCATATGCCAGTCTAATAAACAAGCATCATGCTACCTGTGCACCATCTGTGCCTGCTTCCCATTCTGCAAGGCAAGACCAACACACTTTCTCCTTCTTCTTTTTTTTTTTTTTTCTCCCCTCCCTTCTGCAACTTATCTCAGACACCTGCTACACAGGGCCCATTAACAGCGCATTAGACATACATTGCTCAGACAAAAGCAGAAGGCAGGGGGGAAAGCTATATCTACTGAAACTATGTAAGTATTCACCCATGCCAAGCACTGAGCCAGAAAACTGGCCATTTATAAATAAATAGAGGAGGGGGTCAGGGCTGAAATAACAGATGATGTGACAGTGAAATCAGAGACTTGGTTGACATATAACAGGAGCAGATCAGTGACTCCTCCAGTGGTTAAGTCTCATTCAGCCTAGGTGTGCAGTGCCCATTACACATGTGCCAGCAGGGGGAGGAAGAGGAGGTGTGGATCCCAGCAGATGGTACAGGTTTCTGGATGGTGTCTCTGCCTGCATCCCTTTCAGTGGGGGGGATACATTTTCTCTCCACTAAGTTTTCATTTCT
>WMED01011485.1:0-15243 GCA_019650415.1 Pipa parva
TTTGCACCTGTCAAATTTTGGTTTAAAGCATATTGCACATTTTCTGTTAGTACAATAAACTTAATTTCAATCTAGAAATATTACTGTGTCCATCAGTTATTAGATATATCAAACTGAAATGGCTGTTGCAAACACCCAAATATTTAGAACTAAAAATGATTAAGATTAACAGGGGTGCTCAAACTTTTGCATATGACTGTATATATATATACACAATCCGGTATTATTGTGTTTCATATCTTGTTCTATAACAACCTGACCTCATCTACAAGCGCCTACTACATAGTTTCCTATGAATACAGAATATAATTTTATACATACAAAACTCCCTGGCGTCCATATGTATTGCTATGTTCCTATAGCAGGCCGCTAGGCACCTCAACTCTCTGTAAGGATCCATCGGATCATTAAGCCGCAGTCGTCGTAACTCAAATGCCATTTTACAGAAGCCTAAGGGTAAAACCTACTAGATCTAAAAATGCAGCTCTAATAAACTGTAACCTTACATGTATAAGAAACATTGTTTTTTTGTGGTCTCTGTCCCTTTAAATCACCGGCCATTGGTTTCTATGTAATGTAATAAAAGGGAGATATAAATATAAGCGCAGGGAAGCACTAATAGGGCACAGAATTTAAAGTGGCCACGGTTACCAGCAGACTAGCTGCAATCATTACTAGCCTAGATACAGACTGTTATATCTCAGTTACCCAGGAGCACCTCTGTCCCAACACACACATACACACTCACACCTGCACACACACACACACACACATACATACACACACACCTGCGCACACACACCTGCGCACACACACCTGCGCACACACACTCACACCTGCGCACACACACTCACACATACATACACACACCTGCACACACACACTCACACCTGCACACACACACACTCAAACCTGCACACACACACACTCAAACCTGCACACACACACACACCTGCACACACACACACTCACACAACTACTGTAGCATTGTGCGCTCATTTACACAGGCGGAAGCCGTTACAGATAATCCCCTATTGTTTACACGAGGCTTTCCCATAATAGAAAATCCCAAGCGCCTGACTTCCACTCCCTATAAAGCCCAGGGGTCAGCAAGGGCCTCGCAAACATTCCGTGGGCCGCTCCGCCCTCAATGATATCCGGCAGGGCAGCGAGCGAGGGCTGTTGGGAGTGGTTGAGTGTTGCAGCGAGCGAAGGCTGCTGGGAGTGGTTGAGTGTTGCAGCGAGCGAAGGCTGCTGGGAGTGGTTGTGTGTTGCAGCGAGCAAGGGCTGCTGGGAGTGGTTGAGTGTTACATTGTATCCGCCTAGGGGTTACTCTCATATATACAATGACTATCAGGCAGGGCAGCGAGCGAGGGCTGCTGGGAGTGGCTCAGTGTTACATTGTGTCCGCCTAGGGGTTACTCTCATATATACAACTGTGAACCTCAGCCACACAACAGCCGCTGCAGTTATGGCTTACCCAGGGCAGCCAGGAGGCTACTACCAAGCAGGGGTAAGGAATCTGTTAATGGGCGTTGGGGGAGAGTAGAGAGAAGCTTCAATTCTTGTATAAACAGTAGAGGAAATACGTAGTTATTGTGGTAGTGTGCCTGGGTACCTAGGGAATGGGTGGGTAGGGCAGCTGGCAGGACTGCTGTGGATGGGGGGAGGAACAAGAAAGAAAGTTGTGTTAATGAGAGGAAGGAGGTGCAGGCTAGCTGGTACCTCTGTTTCCCAGGGTACAAGGGATGGATGAGCACAGGACAGGGTTTTATGTAGGAAGCAGCTTGATTGGAGAAGAGTAATTATAGGGGAGGGGAAGGCCTGGCTCCTGAATCAGCAGCAGAGAGCTTGTAATGAAAAGGGGATGTTGATGTTGAAATTAATTTCGAATATCCTGTAGACAGTGTTATTTTACATTTAGTATTTTAGCCCATAGTTTTTGTAATGAATTCCTCCTCTGCTACAACCTATTTGTTTTTTGTTTGTTTTTTTTTCCTGGGGAAGTTATAGTCGCAGGCTGGCAGACATGGTAAATATATGGTATATGTATGTGACTAAAGTCCTAAATCAGTTTACCTTTTGCATGCCCGAGTCTTTTATTTCAGTGTGAAACAGAGGACTTTCGAAGCTGAGTGTTTAGGGTTGCCCTCTTTGCTACCTGACCCAAAAAAATAAATATCACATGTAAGCTGTCCTGATGGGCTCAGCTTACACATGCGCATACTGGTGTCTGTGCCATAGACACAGACACAACTGCCTCCTTTAGCACGGTGGGGCGTACTATCAGTAATTCGCAGTTTCAATAAAAAGTTTTTTAAAAAAAACACCATAACATGTTAATTTTTGCAAATAAAATAGCACGGGCCAAAAGTAGAGATCATGACCTTACTGATTTTAAATTGACACTCCTGAAAACAAAAATTAATTTCCAAGTCTCTGTAATGGCTATGTTTTTTCTGTGTGCCAGGAAATTTATCAGCAGGGTTAAAGTTTGCTGTGATCACTTAAATTGTAAGCTCCTTGGGACAGGGACCTCCAACCTCTTGTGTCAATCACAACCTAGCACTTAATTTGATGTATCCTTATAATATTTTACTTGTATTGTTTTATGCACTTTTCCCTTGTTTGTATTGTACTTGTATCGCTGAATTGTACAGCGCTGCGTAAATTTGTGGCGCTTTATAAATAAAATTATACATACATACATGATCCACTAATCTTGTGACAGCCAATCCATAGTGTTTAACTGGTCTAGCCTAGCAGAAATATGAAAGCAAACATCTGATTGGTTGCTAGGGGTTATTAGGTATGAGGAGCTTTTTCTCCTGTTGAAACATAGCCCCTTTTATTTAGTAATTTACATTGGTTGTTGTTTATCAAACATTCTGCAATAAGTTCAGTCTACTATTTTCTCAGTGGAGACAGTGGAAACACCCAGAGGGTTATTGACTAAAGTCCGAACTGTCGCATAAAGGTGTGAATTCACCAGCTGATGATGGTTGCACACTACCCAATAGACAGCTACTGTTGCGGTCACAATTTCAATATGTGGAGATTGTCGCAGTTGCAAGTTTACTATTAGAATCCACTGTTTAGCCAGTAAGGAGTAGTGAATCAGAGAGTAGCCACCCGAAGTGATGAGAATTCACTTCTACAGTCAAATTCTCACTTTAGTCAATAATCCCCCCCCCACACACACACACACAGACTTTTTATAATTGCATAGAATTTATTGAATAACATCTATCCATTTTACAAGCCGACCATGCTTATTAATTATAAAACAAAAGCCTCACATATATTTGATAGTTCAGGGGTCAGCACACTTTGCACAGGAGGGAGCCATTTCGCTCCCTCCTACACTGGGGACATTTTTTTTTTACGGAGCCACAAAGAAGGAGGAGTGCACGTTCCTGATCACATGACCTGTCAACGTCCTATCAGAAGAAGTGTTCGAGGTCATGGGCAAGGATAGGGAGATGTTCTCAGAGCTGCAGTTTGCCTACCCCTGTAATAGCTGATTAAGCCTAAGGTGGAACTGTAACTCCTAGAGTAGACAGGTGTTTTACATGGCAGTACTTTCTTCTCGTATTTATGTGACAAGACCAACCTAAGCCCTTTACTATTACATACAGTATATAGGATGTTGTAAAGTAATAAATGTCTTTCGGTAAATGTGTTATTACTGAATGTGATATGGGAACATATAAGAGATAAATAAACATGTAGTTAGTCACTGCTTTTATGATGGCTTTAGAAAAAGTGGACTTTGGGTTTGGGTACGGCATACTTTACTGTACTGTAAGCACATTTACAACTCATTATTTCTATATGATTTTCAAAAGCAGCAATGCTTTTAAATGAAAAAAACATTTGTATAATGTATTTTTTTGCTATGCATTCAAAATATTTCACATATATAAAGTAAATATACTGTAGATGATAATTGATATTCAAATGTTTCTGCTGTGCAGTCATTCCACACAATTGTGCTTTAACTAACTACACTATAATTGACTTGGAAGAGTAGTGAATAGTTAACCAACTTTAGAAGTGACTTGGAGGCTTAAAGGGGAGCTAAGACTTTAGAAAGAAATTTAAGCTAGAAATAATTTATTATTTGTATAATACTTATAATGTAACAGCTAAAAGGGACACTGGTGAAGACTGATGCCTATAAAGTTTTCCTTGGAGCTAGCCATATTTATAATTGTGGTAAAATCTAGATTAGGGCAAAATAGGGTGACTAGAAATTCAAGTGACAGCTGTCAAATAAATCTATTGTGTTTTTCGCTCCATAAGATGCACCAAAATTTTAAGGAGGAAAATAAGAAAATAAAATTTGGAACCAAATGGTGTGCTAAAATATTTAATATAATTTTTATTTTATGCCTCAGTCCCTAATAAGTGCACGCATGCAGTGCTTTACCTTTCTGAGCAGACATTTAATTACAACTCTTAAAAAAGCTCCCTTAGGAGCAAAATGCTTGTCAAATTTCTTGATAACTTTAGCCTCTACCATATGTTTTTTTTGACTGTCGAAGTGAATTCTCATTACTTCGGGTGGCTACACTCTGATTCTCTACTTTTTTATTCAATAAACAGAATATTCCCATAGTGAAGTCACAACCGCATCAATATTCCCATAGTGAAGTCACGACCTGTCTATTGTGTAGTGTGCGACAGTCGTTAGCTGGCGAATTCTCCACATTGCAGAGTTTGCTGCACACCCAAATATGGGGAAGGGGCGAATTCACACATTTACGTGATAATTCAGACTTTGATAAATAACGCTTTGTGTTTCTCACCTTTTTAACTTTTCATTTAATTTCATTGCACTACCCACCTTAATGTGGCATACATACCAGAATAGCTGGGTAGTAGTACCCCTATTGGGCTGGAGGGGTTAGGAACTATTTAGCTTAAATGATGCACCTTAGCTAAACTACTAATCTCTCTATTTCCCAAAATTGACTCTGGGAAACCCAGGATTGCTGGGAAGTAACCAGGAAATGGGGGTGTGGTTTATGAACTACTATTCAATTCATGGACATAACAGTTTCTTGCATGATTATAAACAGCATGAGTCCCTGTGTGATTTTATTTTAATTACCTAATGAAAATGTAATTTTTATTCTGCCATCCTTGGAATGCAATTGTATTTACTCATCTCATTTTATGTGAGACGTGTGGACAGTCTGTTTTCTTTCTTTCCTTTTGTAAGGGAGACATGACTGTGCCTTTGATACAGAAAAATATGGAGCTGAGGTGTAGGTCACTAGCTTTATAGGGCTACCGTACACTACACTTGGGCATGCTCATGCACATTTCTGGCCTAAGCAGTTTTTGGCTTCAATTCTCCTTTTAACTTGTAGTTGTAAGACAGTGCTTGAAAGCATTTAGCCCAATGGGTGCTCTGCTTTCCCAGCACTGAATCTCAGTTTTCTAGTTCTAGTTTATGGTGCATGTATTATTGCACGAATTACCCTAACACACTTCTATGCAAGGGTGATTTTTAGTCAGCCATTAACAGTTCTTATTCTACCTTGTCCCACAAAACATCTTATGCTGGCATCCTCTAGCCCCTGTTTTATTTAACTAAGTACATGTACCCATAGGAGTACATTTGACACAGTTAGACTAAAGACCCTTTCATCCCTTGAATTCCTATGACTTGGGTAGCACTGGTGGTCACACCCAATGCTTGCCCTAAGCTTTTTAATGGACACAAGCACAGGCACTACTTGAAGACTGTATCTTGCAGTTTGTGGGAAAATGCATAAAGGAACCATAGCCTTAAGGGATACTCCATTGCCCCTTAAGTTTATTAAATAAATCTGTTTCATTTACTTCTACCTACAGATAGTGTTATGAAACTATTGTTATGGATACATTGAGGTATGTACTGAAATCTAAGGGTTTCTCTGTAGTGTGATAGGTAATTATAGTGAACATAAAATAAACACTGCTGTCACTGACATCAGGGGCACTTTGCAAGGTAGCCAAGAATAACACCCTTCAACTAGCCATAGTTCCTTGTGTCTGAGATTTAGCATACGTTTTGGAAGGTTTCACACATGACTAACAGAGCAAGTATAGACTTGTCATACAGGACTGGGTTGGCCAGTTGATTATCGAGGAAAATGCAAGGGTTGTAGGAAATGTATTCTTTACACACATACCATCAATTATTTTTGGACTTTTGTAAACCTATTTTCTTAGTGTTTGAGTCGCTGTATTTAAATACTCCAAAAGCATTTTGTAATTGAGACCAACCCTTTAACTTTAAAACTGAGGCATATTTATCTAAGGCAATCACAGCAATGTGCTGCTTTCACCACTTGTACTTTATAGTGACCATTGTGATACTGTTACTGATGCCCATGGTACTTAGTCACAATTTTTATCAAAAAGAGGTAGAAGCAAGTATCCCTATCTGTGATATAAGTAATGTACTGTGCCGATTGCTGGTAATACTGTTTTTACTGGAAATGCATGAACTGACAAAATAAATACATGTTTTGCCACTTTTGTAATGAGAACATTACTCTTTCAGCCACGTTAACTGTTAATGTTTAAAAAAAGAAAAAAAAATTTGCAAAACACATTTGATGCTATATAGAATTAGCAGTTGTACTGGACTACAAATTCCATGATACCCAACAGGCTGCGCCTGCTAAAGGAAACATATATTTACTTTACAGTCCAAAAACTAGATCAGTCTCTTGAGGATGGATCTTATAACTGGAATTGGTTTATCAACACACACTCTCGAAATTTATTAAAGTCGTAAATTTTCAATCGAATTTTGAAATTTCACTCAAAATTTCGATCGATCACTTCGCCTTTAATAAATTTCAGAATATCCACAGAAACTTATGCTTCTAATTAGCAGACTTACAGTTCATGCAATACCACCTTCCCATCAGGATTTAAGTTGCAGCAACTGGAAGGCAGGATAGTTACATCCACCGAGTACTGGCAACTACTATAACATTCATTATTACTATTGTCCAGCTATTATCTAATTGTGAGTAAATGTTCACACAGGACACATTTTCAGATTGTTGCAAACTGCTATATGGAATAAAAAATAAGTGAAACAGATACAAAATATCTATTAGAGTCCAGGGCTTACTGGGTGGGAGGAGCAAAAACAAGTTTTATAATAGCTTCTGTAGTTCCGTTAATGTTTCATTTTTTTTTTTTTTTGTCACCATCTATAGTATAAAGCGATATATAGTAAATATACCAAAATTGTAACAAAATAAGAAAAGAATGCTAAGCTAAAGTCAAGCTCTTCGATTGATTAGTTATACTCTGTCTTGTTATTTGTACCACTGTAGGTAGAAAGGTAAGAAAAATTAAAGTGCACCTGTCACTTCAAAACTAATACTAAATTAGGTTCTACTAATGAAATAAACATTTTTTAAATATATATGTATTTTTTCAAAATGTACCTTTATACAGTGTTTTTCTCTGTCGTCTTCCCTGTCAGCCCAATTTTTCTTTCTCAAGTTGGGTTGGGCGGGGCTACATGATTGACATTATAGCTCCTTCAATCAGATCCCTGCTAGATCATGATTAGATCTCAGTATTAGAGTTTTGGGGTAACAGGTACACTTTAAAAAGTAAAGCAAATAGATTCTTTGTAGGATAACATATACCGGTGTGTTTATGAAATGTACACAGCCCCTATATTATTATTATATTATTCATATTTAACATGTTTAGAAAAGATAGAATTCTCTCTACATTCATTTTCCATTCCTGTAAACAGTTATCTCTTCCCTTCCAGTACGGCGGCGCCCCAGGTGGACCTGCATATGGTCAGCAACAAGATCCCATGTATGCCTACTTTGCATCTGTTGCAGGCCAGGTATGTTTTTTTTTCTGATAAATCTATGTGGTTGGCATCTCTTCATAAGATTACTGTCTAATTCTTGTGGGATCATTTACTGGAGTGGAGGCATAATTAAATCTCCACATGAGTAGTGCTAACTGTTCCTCTGGGCCTTCATGTGGTTAAAGGGTTAACTTAGATTTTGCACTCAGAAATGAAGATGCAAGTAAACATGTAATACAATCTCACAGGAATACATTTGCAACAGATTGACATACATGTGTTTATTTTACCTGATGCTGTTTTGAAATACAAATCTGAATGCAGATGATGCCAACCACAGGTAGGACTATAATGTTGGCATTGCAAGTCTAAAGCATTTGAAAAACCAGGAAAAACAGGAAAATAAAACCTTTTATGGATTGCCATGGAAGACATTCCTACATAGTGTTTTTAAAAATGTTATCATTTAAGTTGAATTCTTATTAGATAAGCCCTTATTACCTAAGGTATTGTAAAATACAGTGGGAAAGAACTTTGGAAAAAGTAGTTTGTCCATGGGAATTGTATTAATACTGCTCTATTTGTTCACTCAGTGTTGGATTCATTAAATAAACCAACCCTGCTCTTTCCCAAGAAATTAAAAAAAAAAAAAAAAACACCTTTTATTTATTTTTGCTAATTACTAACTTTTCTAACTAACTAAATATGACATTCTTAATTGTAAAGAAGTGCTGTATAGCACTTCCGTGTTACAGACTCTCCACTGGGGACTCTACTGGCATCCTGAATCACCCGATCCCTCTCAGAAGCGGAGTCCTCTCCAGCCATGCTCCTAGTGAAGCCCTGCATCAGCATTTCCTATAAGTCACATGGGAGAGCGTGCACATCATCCAGGGACGATGCATTGATCACGTGCACACGCTCCATGTGACTTATAGGAAGTGGCACCAGACAATGAATCTCCAACCTCTTGTGTCAATCATAACCTAACACTTATTTTGATGTACCCTTGTGATATTTTACTTGTTTAATGCACTTTTCCCTTGTCTGTATTGTACTTGTATCGCTGAATTGTACAGCGCTGTGTAAATTTGTGGCGCTTTATAAATAAAATTATACATACATACATACAAGTGCAGAGGAAGGGCTTCACTAGGAGTGTGGCTGGAGCGAACTACACTTCTGAATGGGATCAGGTGATTTCGGACGCTGTAGAGTCGCAGGCAGCATCTGAAGATGGGACTCTGCAACACGGAAGTGCTGTACAGCTCTTCTTTAAGAATTTCATTTTTTTTTAAAACTGATAATAAATTACATTTAATAAAATTAGTAATTTGTATAAATAAAGGGGTTTTTTTTGTTTGTTTTTTTTTTGGCCAGACAATGAAAATGTGCACTTCTGAAGTACATGTTTTTTTCCCTTCAATTACAGGATGGTCAGATAGATGCAGAGGAGCTACAGCGTTGCCTCTCACAAGCAGGGTTATCTGGGGGATACAAACGTAAGTGTCATATTTTTTTTATTTAAAACCATTAAAGTTGCTGCATCGCATATGTAGGACTTCATTTCTTTGCTCCTTTAGGGTATACAATGAGTGCAGATTTGTTCACTAAGCCTTGCCTGGATTTCAACCGTTCAGATCAATAATATTATTTGTATGATATGCAATCTCTCCCCTACAGGTCACCTGTATTTGTTTCTTGTGTTTCATCACTACTTAGTTGTTCTGGTTTTATATAGCCTTGTATTGGCAATGAATAAAAATAGAGATGTGCATGAAAGAGGAAAAATCAAAAACTACTTCTTTTCCTTGGACAATATCCCTTTAATCTGGAGAAGGCTTTTTCAGATAGTGTTCGTGTTAACCACGGAAAGTATTGATTTTTCAGAGAATCATCCATCTTGTCATTAATCTTGTTGAGTATTGATTTTTTTTTTTTTTTTTTTAGAAGGATATCTAGAATTCTATATGCTTAAAGCTATAGCCACACAACCAATTTAAGTCACTGTGCTTTTATTAATCCTGTGAAGCACAATAATCCTGCTTCCTACCCAGCAGTACTGGCTTTAAGTGAGTGGGATGCTGGGTCTTGTTTTTAATTTCACCCTGTACATCATCTGCATGAAAAAAAATAGGGAAAATTAGATTAGAAGCTCCACAGGGGCAGGAGGTGAAGTGAATGGTTATTCTGTAAAGTGCTCTGAAATATTTTGATGATAAATAAATATGTACTATGAATGTATAAATAAACTATTGCTGCTGGATGAGGGAGAGCCGAAAGCACAGTATTTGGTTTGCCATAGTTATTACTGATTACTGCATGTTTCTTATTGCCACAATCACATTGAGATCATTGGGCTGTGGATAGGGGCTGTTTGATTACTGATTTTCTTTGCAAAAGTACTAGCAAAAAGAAATAATGTACCCTAATCATAACTGATACACTGTAAGTACAGGGTCTGCCAGCCTAAATCACTATATTATGAAGGAGCAAATCAGCGCGTTTGGGCTACAGTGCTATCTTATAGAACTACTTTTGTGCCAGTATCTCATGGCAGCAATATTGGATCCTCATTAATATGCTAATGAACCCTGACACATCACGCCTATTGTTTGACTAGCTAGGGGATTTAACTGTTAATATGAATAAGGCATACACTCAGTGCTGTTTTTCACACATGCTCTGTAGAAGTCAATGCCCAGGACACTAGCTTTCACAGCAGGGGGTGGAGCTCATTTGCTACAGGGGCTGCCATGCACTTGTGAAATAATCAAGTAGGTGATTTGGAAGGGAAAGACTTGAAGGTGAAATTTATTAAAGTTGGAAAGACCACTCTGGGTCTTTCCAACTTTACTGAGATAAATCTTGTTTTGTTCTCATGAGATTTCTTTCAAGAGAGTTTTTCGATCCTGATTTTTCAATACTTTTGATGGAAAGGTAGCCATGCTACTAATGTAAAGTATGGCTACCTTTCCATGGAAAAAAATTTGAAAACTCGAGATAAAAAACTCGATCTTGAGATCTCAAAAGAAATCTCAGGAGAACAAAATGAGATTTCTCGTAGTAAAGTAAGAAAGACTGCTGGTCTTTCCAACTTTAATTTTCACCCTTGGTGTATTGTGTTGCTGGCATGTAGGCAAAATGACCAAATGTGATTTAGTAAGAGACTTTAATTCTTCTTTTAATGCTGCCTTATGGCATGACAGTTCTGCTGTCTTTTATCACATGAAACAGCAGAGACTTCTAAGAAATTCATTTCTCTAACTATCCTGAATAAAGTATATAAAACGACATAGTTATCATATAAAAACACATTTTTTGTTTTGATGAAACTGTTCATTTAATTTCAGTGTCTTAACTACCAACTTGGGTTGTTCAAAGGAAACACTAATATACTGTGATGCTAAATACAAAATACAATTGTAATCTGTTTTTGTTTTGCAGCATTTAACCTGGAAACATGCAGGCTTATGATTTCTATGCTGGATGTATCCTTTCAATTACTTTTAAAACGATCTATGATATACTGCCGATTGCTCATACCTCTTTTTCTTTTTTTTTGCTATACTGATGCTTTAATTAGCTCTTCTAGAAAAGGTAATTTTCTTTTCCTTAACCTGTAACATCAAGAGGGATATGTCTGGCAAAATGGGCTTTAATGAATTTAAAGAACTGGGAAATGTCATTAACGGTTGGAAACAGCACTTTATGACTTTTGATGCTGATAGGAGCGGCACAGTTGAAGGACAGGAACTTCAACAAGCCTTAGGATCTATGGGTAAGTGTTTGGGACAACTGTTCATTACCCATATTAGCAAATATGCCAATTAATTCCTGTCTCTGAATTGCTATAGTCTGCTATTAAGTATTCTGCAACTGAAGATGAAGCCCTAAATAAAGGCCATACACTGGCACAAGGCATTCATCATGCTGTTTTTAAACTTGGCATTGTATCTTATATAGGGATATGGAGAATGTTCTGTAGCCTCTTAGGTCCATGATTAGGTCAATGATTATTAAGAGGGGAAGCGGGAGATACTTGCCAATCTGTCTTTTATGCTCCAACACTGCCTCTGCTCTGAGATTTCTTCTTCTCTTAACAGGTGTTGTGATTCATTTCTCTTCCTGTTCCTGCCTGTTTTGTTGAATAGAACAGGGGCAATAGCAGTTTTACATCAGAACTCTGCTTTCTCTATTCACTGAGACACACAGGAACAGGAAGTGATGAGGGTTGCAGCGCCTGTCAAGAAAAGGAGAAATTGTTTGGTTAAAAATTAGGTCTACACAGGGTAATGGCTCACATGGTATTGTGACAGCAGCGGTGGCCACAACCACCAAAATCCCATCAAAATGCCACATTGTTTTCAATGGTGAACACAGCAAAAACTGCAATGCCATTTGGTAGGCAGCCTTATAGCCATGTATATATGTTGACACCTCTACATAGAGATTTTAAAACCAATGCAGGGATATTAGGCACAAGCCATGCAAAGATGTCCCAAACAACAAAAACAGAATGTGTTTGGCTTTTTCATCCTTGCCCATCCACATCCACTTATTCTTATATAAATGTTTGTTTATTTTTGATCTCAGGATATCGCCTGAGTCCCCAGGCACTGAATAATATCTGCAAAAGATATAGCTCACATGGAAAGATTTCCTTTGATGATTACATTGCCTGCTGTGTGAAACTGCGTGCTCTGACAGGTAACAATTCTAAAGTTTGGTGTAACCAAGTTGTGGCACTACGCTTCCAATGAACAAAGCTCCCCACTATCTCAAATTCCCCATATAGTGGCAGAACATGTAAAACTGTTGAATGGATATGTATTTTATAATATCAGGTGGTTATCTAAGTGCAGTGTACGGGCCTGTACTTGGGTGTGTTAGACTATTTACTATCACTCCTAATATTCCGGAGAAAGCTACTGTGTAGGAGGAGAAAACAGGCCTGGGAAATCCAAGGGTTGGAGTTGGACTCACCAGTAAACAACTGAGACAACACCAATGTGGTCTCCTCTATGTACAGCACTGTGTAATTGGGGATAGTAAACATAATCCAGTGATGTAGGCCTACCAGAATCTTTTGTGGTCATATGATGGGGCATTAACGTGAATTCTTTTATCTGAGTGAACTCTTTGATTCACATCAGTTCACCCATTGGGCAACTTCTGCAGTTGAGGATGTTTATTATTTTGTGTTTTAACTCACTGGTAATTGTGCAGTGATTTTACTTGGGTAATGACACAAATTTTTCCATATCGATCGATGCTATAGTACAGTGATGACGAACCTTTTTGGCACAGAGTGCCAAAAAAGGTAATGTCACTCACCAGCGCCGTCCCCTGAAGTGCTGGCGCTGATGAGTGATGTCATGGCACCCGCATTGGGGGAGGAGAGAACCTCAGACCAACACTGAAGGCAGCGCTACATGCCCTCGGTTCACCATCACTGCTATGGTATCATCATGTGAATCTCCTGCAGCTTTTCATTATTTTTTTTTTTTTTTTTAACTGAGCCAATTCCACCATCAGGGCTGGCCTTAGCATAGGAGGCAACCTGCACAAACATGGTGCCCCACTTACTCACCGGCAGTGTTGCAGCTTCTCTCTTCTGTGGAGTTCTCCATGTATTTTTAATCTTCCTTCTGTCAATTGCAGAAGTGCCCCCCATTACAAACAAAGCTCTGTGTGACCACTGAAGTTGGCCCTGGCTACCATAATTATATAAATATATATTTATGTATTGTCATTTTAATGGAAGAGAGGTCTCAACTTTTTGCAGCTGGGGATGAATTATCACTTATGAACTTAGTAGAGTAACAAAACTGATGTTGATTTTCCATATATTGCATTGCAATTGCAGATAATGAAATATTTTTTGCAGATGTTTTCAGGAGGAGAGATGCCGCCCAGCAGGGCATGGTGAATTTTCAATATGATGATGTGAGTATAGTGGCACAAATTTAAAAATTAAATTTTCATGTGATGTTTGTGGGTGTCCCTTGTCACAACCCCAAAAGGAGCTTGCTCTTAATAGACAAATGTTATCAAATTTTGTACTTGCTTTAACTGGGTATATAACCATACATAGATAATTCAGAACCTGTGGTTAAAGGGAGGGCCTTCGAGGGGACTTAAAAGTGAACTAAATAAACTAGCCTAAAAGCAAATGGCATACTAAAGACGTTTCTGCCTGGGGCACAATATATTTTGCTAGAGGGTCTTGGAATTTTAAGTTACACCTCTGTTTATAGCTGTGTCTGTGCCAATATCAGTAATGAACACAACTGTGAAATATGAAAAGTAAAGGTAAGGAGTAGGTTAGGCTGAGGTGGGGATAAAGGCCAGCAAAACTAATACAGGGAAAAAACATTGCCATGCTTTTATCCATGCAAATAGCAATAGCTAACAGAGTAAGCAATCGTGCCTTATGGAATTGTGGCCAGAGACCAGTACTATTATGTCCTTTAACCTAATATGCATATCTAAATTGAATACATGAAGATGTTAATAAAGGTTGGAACTCCATCAAGGTTCTTTGTGCTTTACCCTAGAGCCTTTATAATAATTGTATCATTGTTTCAGTATCTTCTTACAGAACAAAAAAAAGCAAAATATTATACGTGTGCACAACACTAACACAATGTAGCACTTTTTAAAGAGAAATGAAAAACAACACAACCGTCCTGCATTCCTTTACCTGATGAAGGCATTTCTAAAAACAGTGTCTTTACATTGGTATAACACCTCCCTTAACCTAGTTAGTTAATAATCTTTTAAATCTCACTTCCACATTTTAAACCTAAGTGGTAGCTTATCTTGAATTCAAGGAAGGAACGGATTACTGCATTTTAACCGTCAGCAGATATTTATCTTATATATATATATACAGTATATAAGTAGTAAGCACTTGGGAGATGCTTTCAGCTTGACTTTAGTTAAAAAGCATGAGTGAATCACTTTGATAGGCCCTACAACCTTTCACACATTCACATTATAGGCTATTCATTCATCTCTATCTCTACCAGTCATGCCTATTTCAAAAATATGGCAATTGTATGATCCATAAGAAAATCTTCGCTGACAAGAAAAATTATTGTAGCAATTACAATGCATTTTCAACCCAAGCTCTGTTTATTTTAATCATATTGGACATTATCCCAATTTAAGAACATTTTCATACTATGAAAGGCAGACATGGCAATTGGTCTGATATAATATAAACCAGTGATGCCCAACTTTTTTTTGGCCTGGGGGCCATATAAATTTCCAATTCGGGGACAAGGGGTGTTTCACTGCAAAAATACAAAAACATAAAAAATTAGAGCAGATAAAAATGTATTAGATAGTATTAATACTAATAGTATAATAATATTAAAAGTATACTA
>WMED01011487.1:0-15243 GCA_019650415.1 Pipa parva
GCTGATCACATGTGCAGTGTGGACCAATGGTGGAGAAACCGGAAGTAAGTAAACTTCTGTTATTTAACCGAGTGTCAAAACTTTATTTTTTAAGCCATGAATAAGCACCTTGCGTGAAACGCGTAGGTACTGTATTTGCTGTTGTTTTTAATGTTTTAATGTTGCCCATGTGGTGAAATAAAGAGATTTTCTTACCGAACAACTGGAGTGCCAGAATCATCCGTCTGTATAAGCTGATATTGTCCGTTCCTTCCAGAGCACCCAGCTGACTACACAGCCTTAGGGGATAGAAGCGGTGGGCAACGGAGAAGGTAATACCTACTCATATTTGGTTTAATGCATTTTACATAACAAAAGTTACTGCAGAACCAGAGAGCATCAGGTTTATTTGATGAGTCTCCAAAAAGAAGAAGTGAAAAAGTCTTCAAGCAAGGTGGAGTTGTAGTAAAGCTCTCAATTGTGTTTTTTTTAACGTGTCCCTCAATGTTGGCTGGGACATGCAGCTTCACTGACATTTAGCAAAATGCTGTTAAGCAATGTTTTAGCATGTTCACCAATGACAAACATCATGGTAACAGAAAGCAGATGAAAATCTCCTTCTAATGTAAACCAGAGAGGGGAAAAAGATGCTACCAAAAATACTATGCGGAATAAAAAATGTATTAATGAAGAGACATTGGTGAAAAACTCTTACATGAATTATGAACACAGATCTCTTACTGTGGGAACAAAGATGACAGGTGCACTTCAATTCCACCTTCAAGTAAATCAAGGAGCAGTGACCAGCAATGTTTGTTGATTGGTTTGGCAAGACTAACCATGCAGATAATATACCATTCCAACATTCCTACTATTATGTTGACCTACATTTTTTCACTTAATGAGAAGCAGAATTAACCAGATCAATATATGTACATTGCACAGTGAATTAGACAAAGTTCATGTCTAATCTTCCAATGTTAGACCTTCCGAGGCCTTCATGATTAAATGTCACATTCAACTGTAGAAAAATAAAGCTCAAGGAGACACGAATTTGGTTTACAAATGTCTTCACAGATGACATATAAATTAAGCAAATATAACAATAAATCTTTTTTTTTTTTTTGCCAGAATCTTATTTAATCCTCTCACGTCTGCAATTCATTCGTCACTACTCAGTTGAGCTGCTTGTATGGCAAGACATCCTGTTATTTGGCCTGCTTACGACAAACTTGTAAACGGGACAATGGGAATGCAATTGCCAGATAAAACAATGAGATGTCTTTGAATTATAACATAACAAACATGTAAGTGGCACAGTTAATAAAGACCTAAAGCGAACAACAAAAACTACATGAAGCATCTAGTTATCACCCACAATATAGAACTATACTGTTCTTTTATACCAGATGTTCTTTCTAATATTATTTGTTAATCATCCCCTGGCATTCATGACTTTTTTTTTAAGTACCTCTTCTCAATGCAATATAAATGCACTGTTGAAATGATCCGTCTATTTACCTATCTGGATCACTAATGACTGAACCTGTACATGTACTGGGTATACAATGTAACAAACTCAATGAACACATGGCACATGGGGGAAAAGCAGAGGGGAACAGTCTACCAGACTATACTCAGTGTATACCAGATAAGCAAGGGGATGCTTGTTATTTTTTATGTTTCAACCTTTAGTTCTACAATTATGTTAAAGTCAAGTGCCCCAGAAAAAAACCCAGGGGTTACTTATAAAAGTTTGACAAACATAATCCATTTTCTAAGTGAGTGGCTCCTGCCCAGAGTTCCTGAAATAGCCCACCATATTCTGGGTAAACCGTATGCCAGATATCATTAAATTAGTTGTTACCGGACAGCTCACTACCGCTCCTCAAGTACCCCTACTTGACCCAAAAGCAGGGTCAGGTGCTGTACTCATTTTAACCAATTTTCTCTCCAAGGTTGAATCTGGGAAACACCCAGAATAGCTGGTCTGTACCCAGAGGGGTTTAAAGTGGGAATGGGAATGGGTACCCTCCCCCCAACCACTTTTTGTTTCTTCCGAAGGTTGATTATGAGATATACCCAGAATAGCTGGACTTATCTAACTCATTTAGTGGTTGTTAAAATTGACCCTTTATACTCATGTGATTTATCCCCCTTCTTTTACCTTAAAGATAATAAACATATTTTTTTATTAATTTATAAGCATGTGGGTACCAACTTTTGTTTCTTTTCATTTTCCTTGTTTCTAGTATTTAAAGACAAGTAAATAAATACCCATCTCCAAAAAAAAACCTTTTGCATTTTGTAACTGTACCTGTGTGTGTTAAGGATGGTTTAGTCTGTTCTTTAAATAGCAATTTCAAGAAACCCGAAAATGATGCATCTTCATTTACAGAAATACTTGTACAATGCAGTTTTATACATGGATGTGTTAGAAATAGAACAGAATTATTTCAAAATAATAAAGTATCTCAGTTTGTTATTTCTTAGTATCCAAAAATGCACATTTTCCATTTAACCTGTCAATTTTAACCATACATAAATCCAGATTCTATAAGGCTACTGGTGAGGGGACACATCAGGAGTCACCCTGACTTCCTGATACACCCCCCTGTCCTGCCCCAGCGCATTGGGGGGGGGGGGGTTATTGACTGTCAAATTCTCAAACAACGGATCCCCATAGCAAATCCGCAACCGTGAGAAATTTCCCATTGTAAAAACACAACCGTGAAAACATGACCATGAAAATATTTCCATACTAAAGTTCTAAAGTTGCAACTACGACAATATTCTTATTATAAAGCCATAACTGTGACAGTAGCAGTCTATTGTGATTGTCTTTAGCTGGTGAATTCACAGTTATATGCAACAATTCTGACTTTAGCCAATAACTCCCTGGGACATTACGATTTGTCCAGATCTAAAACTTAAAAACCTAAATGATTACTCTGAAAAGAATGCAAACAAGAGCTGAGACAATGTATCCTACCCCAGAATGATTCCATTTCATAATAAGCTCAGATCAATGATCATCTCAGAACCAAAGCTGGAAGTATACAATATGTTGCAATTGCTCAGGACAACAAACACCAGCCTTGTCCTTGAAAGTGTAGTCTAAAGCATTTCTCTTTAACACCTTTGGTAGGTTCAACAATTGGTTTCATTGGCTGGTCTCAGTGGTTCCCAGTTACTGCTGATATTACCAGCAGGAAGTGAGCATTATTAGCCTTCCTTATATTAAAATCACCCTCTGCCTATAGGTAACAGTTTCAGTAAAAGCTAAACATTGCAGCAGAAGTTGGAATACAGAAATGCTAGGGAATTAAAATGTAGCTAAACTGGTCCCCTTGGTAAATATGTCCCATGGCATGTGTGCATGTCTATGAATGTATGTGTGTCTATATATATATATATATATATATATATATATATATATATATATATATATATATATATATTTAAACGTGCCAGATTTGTCCTGTTACAGAGATAATACTGTATGTGACAAATGATGTTTACTGATATTACAAGCACTTCCTCCTATACATATGGTAATTCTAAAAGACATTTCCAAACAGAGTACAGGAATTCCAAGAACAAATAATCACATCCAAGCTGAAACAGTATAAATGATCGCACACACTTTAACTGCATGCTAAGCTGTGAAAATATTCAAACCGCACACATGTACACATGCATTAACCCCGATTGATGTGTAAATGTAAACTTAGAAATTGGTTTAGGTCACCGAGCAAACATAATTAATAATATAATATAAAAATAACATGGTTGACTTTCACAAGCAAAATGGCTCTTTAGAAGTCAACCAAGCAAATTTTCCTCATCCCCAGCTTTGAAAATAAGTAATGCATGCCTATTAACATTAGCTAATATGTGCTATACTTACCGGAATTCTAATTCCCATTGATTTCAAATTGTAATTCACCGTCCCCTTGTTCTATGATTATGTTTTATTTTAATTATTTATTTGTGTTTTTATATAAGCAAGTATATGGAAATAATACAAGCTTCCGAGCAAATGATGTAAAGGTAGAATTGAACTCAGGACCCAGCAGAGACTAAGGGCCATTTTAGCCAGCCTTCAGTTAACCTATTGAGTTTTTTGGGTGGTGAGAGTGTTGTCAGAGTGCCTGGAGGAAATGGACATAGAACAAGAAGAACATACAAACTCCACTGCTTTGTAGATAGGATGAAATCAAACCAAGGGCCCAGCACTGCAAGGAAGCATTGCGAATCACTGAGCCACAAAATAGCAGAAATGACTGAGACCTGGAAAAAAATATAATTTCCCCTCCTTGATAAAAATGCTCCTTAATCTATCCATCAGATGGTTTTCTGGAAGATCTGAAAGCTAAGAGGAATATGTGCAGGAGTTAGACAAAAAAACTGAAACACCTGTCATTTTAGTGTGGGAGGTTTCACATCTGTGACCAAGACGGCAAGTCTTTGTGATGTATCAAGAGCTACGGTATCCAGGGTAATGTCAGCATATCACCAAGAAGGACGAAACACATCCAGCAGGATTAACTGTGGACACAAGAGGAAGCTGTCTTAAAGGGATGTTCGCATGCTTACCCAGATTGTATCCAAAAAACATAAATCCACGGCTGCCCAAATCACAGCAGAATTAAATGTGAACCTCAACTCTCCTGTTTCCACCAGAAATGTCCGTCGGGAGCTCCACAGGGTTAATATACACAGCCAGGCTGCTATACCAAACCTTTGGTTACTCATGCCGGTTTCAATGGTGCAAGGAGCACAAATCTTGGGCTGTGGACAATGTGAAACATATATTGTTCTCTGATGAGTCCACCTTTACTGTTTTTCCCACATCCGGGTGAGTTACGGTGTGGAGAAACCCCAAAGAAGCATTCCACCCAGACTGTTACATGCTCAGAGTGAAGCATAGGGGTGGATCATTGATGGTTTGGGCTGCCATATCATGGCATGCCCTTGGCCCAATACTTGTGCTACATGGGAGCATCACTAGCAAGTCACAGTCGTGTATTTACTATGGGAATTCCAACTGTTTGAGAATTCTCACTTCAAACACCCCCCCATGTATCCATGTTAGAAAAATTCAAAACGGAAAGCAAAATCATTTCAAAAAATAATATAATCTAAGCAAGTTGCATGATATTTTTGGATGAATTTTCCCTTTTGCATATTGTTAATTTTGAAAACACCAGTATTTTTATTGCCTGCAAAAACAGAAGAAGAAAAAATGCAAAAAAACTAAATCCAGGATATTGTTAAGAATTTCTCGAAATTTTATTTATTTATTTTTTTTAATTTATGGTTTGTGAATATACACTATTATCAGAAACCATTAAAGTGGTCGTGAATGTGATTTTCTTTCCCAAAGATTTTTTTTTAGGTTAGCAAAGGTCAATCAACACTCAAAGACTTTCCGACAGCTAATAATGAGCACAATCTACCACCTGGAAAGCGCTTAATGTGCCCATGACGCACCTCACTTTACTTCGTGTTCCAGAGAACATCTGTACAGCTAATGCACTCCGAATCCCATGATGCAGCAGGTAGCCATAAATCTATTGCTCTCACATCATTCAGACAGGGCAGGGGTATGTTATTTTAAAAAGTAGACATGATTCAGTTTCTGAACCCAACTGTTCAGTAATCACCTTTGAGTGCAGGGAAAAGTATACTTTCTACGGGTTAGATTTACTGAGAGAGATATAAAAACTTCCAACGGGAATGTTTTTAGATGTGACAGGTCTCTTTTTGATGTATGGACTATTAAATGCAATCTTTTTGTTCCATTTATGTTAACATTTAAAATATGAAAAGTCGAGTCAATAAATAAAGGAAAACGATAAAAAAAAATGTCAGCTTTGACTGTGCATTTACATTTAGGGGGTTATTCTCTTAAATCCAAATTGTTGCGTAAAAGTGTGAATTCGCCAGCTAAAGACAGTCGCAATAGACTGCCACTGTCACAGTTGCATCTTTGTAATGAGGATATTGTCGCGGCTTTACTATGGAAATATTGCCGCAGTTGCGACTTTACAATGGGGGAATTGTCGCCATTTCGGATTTGCTATGGGAATCCACTGTTTGATAATTAGACAGTCGAATTCGGACTTCAGAGAATAACCCTCTTAATCGGGTAACTGTCAATGGATAAGGAAAGTTGATTAAAAGTGAATTAAAGGAGAACTATAGTCAGATTACATTTCATCTTACACAAAAAAAATCTAGGGTGAGTAAAACTTACAGTAGCGTATACAGATGTTTTTGCTGTACATCTCTTTATGTATGACAAGATGGAGACCTGTGGAGGAATTTAATTTGATCCTACATATACTGTATGAAGTACTATTCCTTAGTGAAAAGCGTTTCTCCCCAGTAAATGATTCATCTGAAGCTGGATGATTTATTACAGAGTACTGATAAACACCCAAACCAGGAAATGTGTGTGATATAACTGCTAAACATGACTGCTATTGGTTAAACAGTGTGCTGACCTTTTGGCCTCATCAGCCATGCTTTGTTTATATTCCTGAGATGCAGGAGATTAACTTATACAATAGGCAAAAATGCCTGGGAGAGGGAACCTTTTAATGGAAAACTGGCCAGTAAACATCACATACACAGTTCCTGGTGCAGGAGTTTATTAGTGCTGCCTACTCAATCATTCTGCGTCACATGAAACATCTACTGGGGAGAAACGCTTCTTACTAAGATATAGTACTGCATATAGTATATGCAGGGTCAAAAGAAATTCCTCCACAGGTCTCCATCTTGACATACGTAGGAGATATAGAGTAAATATATCTGTATTCGCTACTGTAAGTTTTACTCACCCTCGATTTTTTTTGTGTGTGTGTGTAAGATGATTATGACGGTAATATTTTACACAAAGAGTTGGCATGCTAATAAATAAAATTAATGAAAAGAACAGTTTTCAGATAACGACAATCTATATATCTCAGTGTTTGTTTAAAGATATGAAGCAAGTACTAATGACAACCAAGCTAAAAGGTGAGGGTGAGCTAGACAGGACAGTTAAACCTTTGAATTACCAATTTTTACTCCATGGCAACAAGAAAAAAGGTGGACGGCCTTTATAAGGAAGGTCTCTCTTCACAGTAGATAGGTGACAGAGGAGACATTATCAGCAGGCACTGCAGCTAAGTTCAAGGGAAAAGCTTTAAAAAAGGCTTTTAAAAAAACGAGAGTGGGTTTTGTCTCATTTGTGTGTGACTTAAAGTCACTTTTCATTCAGGGAGTTGATAAGAGTGGTGTTTGTACTGCTTATTTATTTGCATTTACTTGACTTTTTGTCTAAACATAAATTTGTACATTCAATTATCTACCTTTGTGGTGCTTTATAAATAAAATTATACATACATACCTTGCTTGAAACTACCTGTGAGTTCTTTGTTTATAAAGTGCTTCACGCTTAACAATGCTGTCCAGTATACTGCTTGTGCGTGTATGCACTTCTTGAACAGCCATTTGAGGGAACATACAATGTGCACACTATTACTTATTTGGAAGCTCAGATTCTGAATCTAAATCTGCAACTTCAAACACTGAGAAACACTGATAACCCGGAAAGGAGCTTGCTGCTCACTGAGGAAGTGCTTGTTGAGGAAGATGGGAGTGGGGTTGGAGAATAGAGGGGCAGGATAATGGAGCAGCTATCTGGATAACAAACTGAAGATGGGGAAGAGGGAAATGTGTAAGGGTGGATAGTCCTGATCTGGCACATCCCAGCAAGTTTGCAAAGTTTGCAGATGAGGGCAATGTCAGTTAAGAGGTGGCACTGCTACAGCAAGGCACTTCTTCTAAAAGCCAGGGGCATGTCTGTGCCAGTAAGGAATGGGACAGGAGATCAGGGCAGTCAAGACAGGTAATTGTAGTGGGGATTCAATTATTCAATTATTAGAGGGATAGATAGGGCAATCTGTCCTAAATTGTCAAGATCCGCCTCGTTCTCTCGCTCCACTGCTAACACCCTCATGCTTGCTCTCGACATATGTTGCTTGGACCACTGTAATGTTCTTCTATCTGGCCTTCCAGCTTCCAACCTCTCACCGCTCCAGTCTTTTCTAAATTCTGGTGACAGAATTCTCTCCCTCTCTCCCCCAAGGGGACAGCCATTCTCGTAATTTCTCTCTTTTCCTTGGCTCGCCGTAAGCAAACAAATCATTTGCAGTGTTCTTCCTTTAACATTTAAGGCAATTCACTCTGTTGCCCCTGCCTACATCTCCTCACTCATATGCCCGTTCATTCCTCAACGTTAACTCTTCCCAAAGCAACCAGCTTTGTCACACACCAGTACTGCCCTTTCTCATCTTTAACCACTTTTCTCTCTCTGCCCCCCACATCTGCATTTCTATACCACTTTATCTTCACCAAGAACACTCCCTCTGAACTTTTAAAACCAAACTGAAGTCCTACCTTTTGGAGCACTAGCACAGATATTTATCACTGATTTTTATGTATATATTGTGAGGGTATTGTATATTGTATTTGAAGGGAGATATTTTGCCCCAGTTATGCGGACATGCTGTTGGAGTTCAGTTGCAGCACAGCTGCCTGTTGGTTCTTCTTTTCCATTATTTTGAAATACACTGGGTTACTGTTAATAGTGGTGTATCACAGGGGTCAGTTTTGGGTCCTCTTCTCTTTATTATATTTATAAATGACCTTGTTGAGGGATTACATAGTAAAAAGTAAATTTTTACAGATGATACCAAAATGTGTAAAGAAGTTAATACAAAGAAGGATAGTATTTTATTACAGATGGATCTAGATACATTGCAAGTTTGGGCAGGAAAGTGGCAAATGAGGTTTAACACTAATAAATGTAAGGTTATGTATATGGGAAGCAGAAATGCATGTCTAGATTATTTTCTAAATGGGAAAATACTGGGCAAAACAAACATGGAAAAGGATTTAGGAATTCTAGTTGACAATAAACTTAACTGTACCAACCAGTGCCAAGTGGCAGCTGCCAAAGCAAATAGAATCATGGGATGCATCAAAAGGGGTATAGATGCACATGACGAGAACATTATTATACCTTTTTACAAAGCACTGGTCAGACCACACATGGAATACTGTGTGCAGTTTTGGGCACCAGTGCACAAGAAAGATGTGGTTGAGCTTGAGAGGGTTCAAAGGCGGCTACTAAAATAATTAAAGGAATGAACAATATACAGTACCACGAAAGATAATTATACTAAATATAAACTACATTTTTGTACTTCTTAAATTTATAATCCATCTTCTGTATTCACTGAGATGACTAAAGAAAACGATTCAACAGCAGAAATATTCATTGAGGCCTCAATCCTTTGTTTTTTTCAAAAAAGAACAATATGACAGCATCTGACGAATATACCCAGTGGCTCAAAACATGTTTCCTGTTATTAAAGCCATTCCCCTAAGCAGGATGTTTGCTACATAATGTAAGTCTTAAGGGACTTTGATCTTATTGTAGAGACAGTTATTCTTCAATTAATTGTACCTCCAATGAGATGACGGTTATCCCAGTTATATGTGGGAAACAATTCAGGGGAAAAAAAAGAATGAATCTAATATTAGAACTACTGAAAAAATAGTAAGACTTTCTGAGTTTGTCCATTTCAATTGTCTATTACAAAAAAAAAAAAAATATCCAGCAATAATGTTTGGTTCTGATGCTAACGCATGATACATATATTACTGAGAATGCTCTGTGAGTTAAAGCAAGTTGGTGATATGGTGTGAAAAATATTGAGTTTTAATAAATTCCCTACATGACTTGAGAAAATAAAAATATTTAAAGGAGAAATATAAGCTTGTGTAACGCTATTGTTAAATATGGTGGTTGCTGGTACTATGCAGGACCTTGCCATAAGCTCATGCTAGCGGTAGAACATGGATTACTTTTGCAGACTCTACTCTATAGAGTGAAGCCATTGCACTGATTCAGAGGAGTGTGAGCATTTGACATCCCAGAATGCAGTGTGGTGTGGTGTGTTGTAGGAAAACTCGGGACTTAAATGTGAAAACAACAATCTTTATTAACTTGTAGTACAAAATATAGACAATGTAGTAGTAGTAGTAGTAGTAGTAGTAGTACACTCAACAAGTAGCTGCTCCTTTAGGATTGCCAACCCATGGTACTCATAATCAGTGCTGTATTGTGGCTGTTGAAGGTTCACTGTTTCTTTAAAAGGAATCCTCAGATGCGCTGGTGTATTAATGTATATAAGGACTTGATCCTTATACAGCAGTACTTATGGGGCCTGGATTCCCGTATACAACAGGACAATACAACATTTGGACACTTGCTCCTTTAAATGTAATAATGGACATATGGCCCTTTAAGATTGGGTAATGGACTTCTTTCGGTACCCTCCTGAGTCAGGACTGTGCCTCAGGGGCTATTTTTGTGGAACAGGGTAGTTTCCCAGCACTCTACATGGCTTACTGCATGCTGTCTTTGGTGCAGGACCTTTAAAGGCTCCAGATCACCTGATGACATCACATACGCATGACAGGCATATGCGCTGTGGCTATGCACACTGCACTACAGATAGGAGCATCACTGCACTAGCCTTACTGAGCTGCCAGCAGGGCAGTAGAAGAGAGGGATGCATTGGGAGAGGAGCATAAAGGGTGAGTAAACCTTGTCTATAAATAAAGTCCCATTTACCTATTGTCAAGCAAAATATTGATTAAGAAACTCCTGACTCACCTCTTAATTCAACAAAACTCAACATCCCCCTGTAACTGCATTGTCTCTGTGAACCAGTTCCTTGTATGGATGTTGCCACGCCCCCTCTTCTCACTTCTCACTGGCTTCTCTATCCAGAGCCAACTGTACAGGCGGTGGAACAGGTCTTAACTGCACATGCTCAGGGTTAGGAACAGACTTTTTAGATAAGGAGAGGGCGAGTGGGATGCTGGCTCTCTGTATAGTGAGTGATATCCCTTGGGTGGTGAGATTTCTCTGCATTTCACAGGAAGACTCTGTACACAGAATGGCTTGGGTAATGTAGCTGTTTAAACAAGAGGCAAGCACTACTGATCCCAAAATGGTTTTTAAATTTTGATATTTAGGTTGGGTTTCTATATGTATACATGTCAGAAATAAATAATGTTTTATCAAAACTTTTCATACCTTTTAATAAAACAAATGTGCTCTTTAAAATGAAGGAATACCACAGCACTCGAGTAGGTAGGCGGGCCAGGAGGGAGTTCCTACACTCATCACATCAAAAGGTGATTCTTAAGGGGGAGTGGGAAAATATTCACTGATTGTTCAATTAAGCACCAGTGTTGTCCCAGGTCTTTGTAATTTGCAGATGTCTTCTTGCCTTGACCCGGGCTGTGATCTTCTTCACTTTCTGTGAGTTTCACCGAATAGAGCAAGCACTGTAGCAAAATTCTGATGTAAAACTGTTACTTCTCTTGCTCAATTTGCCAAAATCCAACAGGAACAGGAAATGTAGAGGATTGCATCACTGTACAGAGCAGAAGAGATATGCTTGTCATAGAGACCCTATAAGTAAGTATTTCCCCATCCCACCTTAAGTGTCACCCCTAGTAGTAACGAGTCTTAGTTCTCCTTTAATCCAGAGGAAATTGAAACGACTCCTAAATTTTAGCTAATTTGTACCCAATTAAAAGTAAAGAATCCAGCAATCAGACTTGTCCCTAGATAGACCAACCTTAAAAACACATTACTATGAGTTCTCTGTTAGCTTTGTACACAGATTCCAAATCCGTTTTGAAATGATTCCTTTTTTTTGCTCCCACAATCTCATTGACTTTACTGCCTTTCAATGTCCTCAGAGATGATTTTATTCTAAATAAGCCCAACAATTTTTTAAGATGGTTAACTTATATTTTTAGTTAAGTGGACATATTCCTCCCCTTCCTCCTCCCATATATAAAATATTGATTACAGATCCCATCTTCTGAACTAAACTAAATTAATCATTAAATAAGCTAGTTTTCCTTTGATTGTGACTTGTATTTTATAGCGCACTAAAACTGTCATTTATCATTTATTTAAATAACAAGATCAAATGCTAGCTTGGTTCAAATGTTACTGGTACGTATTATATTGCAAATCATCCTTGATAAATTTCATGGTACAATATTCAGATGTCAAAATATTTGAAATATTTAGTTGAACAGTAAAATATAGGCTAGAAGTATGAGATTAACTCTGTGATTCTTCACATATACTTTGAAATCTTTCCTACCTCTTAGCATAAGTTCTTTCATTGGTTTTCATAGTCATTTATTTTCTAAGCTGTTTACTTAGGGGGGAATTCAGCATGGAGAGAAGTGAGCTCCGAAGCGTTCGGCTCACTTCGCAAATGGTATTATGCACATGCTGATGTCCTGCACGTGGACATCAGCATGTGCATAATACCATTTGCGAAGTGAACTGAATGCTTCGGAGATCATTTCCCTGCATGCTGAATTCCCCCTTAATGTTATGTTTCCCCATAAGCTTGAAAACAACAAGGACAATAGTTCCCTTTTTTCCTCTACGTGATGGATCCTCAATCTGCGACGAATTCACAAGTGCATTGTACTCTTTGGTTATGCTCAGTATTCTGTCTGAATGAATAACCTGTCGGTGATATCTCTCGCTTACTTGCACTATACAAATAGTTTTGAAGGAAAACGTGTCTTTTTTTTAATGCAATCAATTTGATGCGTAAAATTAAGTAAATTACAAAAACTGATTAAATTGCACGGGAGACATTGAGGCATGAAATCATCCTGGCTCATGCATATTACTATGTGCTAATTGAAGTGATGAACGCATTTAGCTTAAGGTTTTTTTTTGTTTGTTTTGTTTTTAACTTTAAGGGGAATTGCTTTATTTCATTTCTGTGGTTCCAGATAGTGTGCAGACATTTCAACTGAATGAATGAATAATGGTAAAATAAGATTTTATTATAAAATATTAGAGAACATACTAAAACTTGAAGCCATAACATTGGTGACCTGGACCTAAGTGCAAAGTCTATACAAGGACTCCATCGCTACTACTTCCAAACCCCTAGTTTTCCTAAGTATAAAAAAGGGGGGTTCTTGACATCTAGAGGAAAAATGTTTTGGCACCAAATTGAAGGGGGTTATTTACTGTAAGAGTAGTGACTGAGGGGCCTGGGAGCATTGAGTGTAGAAATATGACAAGTTTAGGGTCCTAGATATCCAGAGTTAGGTTCCTGATCAAGGGAATTATTCAGACTGCCGTATTTGGAGTAAGGATTGAATTTTTTTCCCTTAAGATGAGGCTTTTGCCTTCTTCTGGATAAGTGTTACATATAATAGGCTGAACTCAATGGACTTGTGTCTTTTTTGGCTTTGTAAACTGTTACAATGTTAGTTTACCTGGTTTCAGGGAAATCTTGTTGTTGCTGTTCCAGTCACAGCTGTGACCTCTGGAATTGCTGTAGTTCTTCCCCTGCATTCTCAAGTTTAAAAAAAAAAATGCAACACTAGGTTTAACCCACATCCTCTTGTTCTCACATTACACTAAGGAACTATTAGCACTCTTGTTTGGTTGCCTCCAGTAACAGTAGTTTACTCCTTAACTATCTCTAGTTTCTAATAGAATGCTACCATTGTCTCATAGGACATGCAGCAGCAACTCCTGCCTGGAGTCCAAAAACTCAACTGAGCAAAGATCCAGGATAGCACAGATACAAGTCCCCTAGGACAGATACAAGTCCTCTAGGAATTACCCTCCAACAGAGATATTCACCTGTCTCCAAAGGTGATAAAATGCAGACTATATACTACTGAAATGTTAAATGCAGATAAGTAGACTATAAAAACATAGTTAGGAAAGGCTATAATATATGCAACCAATTCTCTTCAAAGGGAAAAGAAAACATCAGTAGGATTTGATAGTTTTGTATGACAATTCCTGTAAATGATATTAACTTTCTACACTAACCATGTTGACTGGGCTTGGAACTGTCATGGGGTGGGAGGGGTTTTGCAGAAGGAAGGTTGAGTGGACAAATAGTAAATGGTAATGACAGGAAGTCCTCATGGCCATTTGCACTAAAAGAGGACAAAATATAAAGCTGCAGCTAAACAGTGAGCCTAATGTTATTTGCTACAATGAAATAAGACTGTTCTGCTAGAACCTGTTCGGTATACTCCCATATTGGCTGACAGAGTTTTATTGTTTTGTTTACATCACCTATATCAGGAACTTTGCACTCGAGTCTCCTCGCTGGGAGGGGAATCCCTTTAATGCGCATGCTGATGTCTGCGTGCAGGACATCAGCATGCGCATTTCAGTTTTTCCGAAGTGAGGCGAACACTACGCGCCTCACTTCGGAGCTTGCTGAATTCCCCCCTTATTTGCAGGTTAAAAAGTACTATGACTTACTTATAGAAACTCAAAATGGGTAGAGGATGTGCTTTTGCGAAGAATTGTTCAAGAAGCTCCTACTGAGCTTGTCAGTTTACCAAAACGCAAAGTAACAGGAAGTGAAGAGGATCACAGCACTTGTCAAGAGCAGAAGAAATCAGCAAAGTTAGTAAGAGCAGGGGCAGCTCTGGAGCATAAAATACTGGTCAGTAAGTATTTCCTCCCTCCCCCTTAAGAATCAGCCATAGAAGGAACAAGTCTTTAGCACTCCTTTAACTACATATTTATGAAAAGAATAAAATATATGTTGTCAATATAAACTGATGTGTTTTAAACTCTTTCCCTCTGCATATTTATGACGCTCATTTCTGTTGAATTTTCCCTATAATGTGATATTTCAATTTTCTGCTAATTGCAGGTAATTTCCATCACCAAATCATTGGAAGTAACTCAGTCTGCATATTTATACACATGTAAATTATCATTACAACATTAATTATGCCCTGATTTCGTGAAAGACAAATACACCTGGCTTGACCCGCCAAAGCCCATTATATTCAATAGAGTAATTGCATCATTAATGTAATCTCAATGGGTATGCTAATTGGTTAAATTATACAAACGTACTTAAATATATATATATATATAAGGTATTATATATAAGTTCGAAATTAATTTCTAAATTCAGTATTACTTGAGACTTGAAAAAGGGAGGACAGACCTCTTGAAAGCTTGTCTATCTAACCTAACTGTTAGTCCAATAAAAAAGTAGCACCAAGTATTGCAGTACATATACAGTGGGGAAGAAAAGTATTTAGTAAGTCACCAATAGTGCAAGTTCCACCACTTAAAAAGATGAGAGAGGC
>WMED01011488.1:0-15243 GCA_019650415.1 Pipa parva
TAATTGTATAAAACACCCAATGAAAGATATGTTCTTGTTTTCTGCTAAGAGGTTTGCTAAAAGCCTTGGGACTGTCACCGATACAAACATAATATCTACAGCAGCAAATATTGTAATAAAAAAATACATTGGTTTATGGAGTGATGGTTCAGCCTTAACCAGAATAATAACTGTAAGGTTCCCAATGACACATGTGATATACATCAGTAGGATTATAGGGAAAAGTAAGATCTGGAATTGATGGAATTCTGAAAAAGTCATTAGAGTAAATTCTGTTACAGATGTTTTAGAGATGTTTTCCATTTAGCCGAAGGTAAAGGCTGCAAAATAAACATATTATAAGTATATAATCTCATAAGAGCTTTCGTTAATAGGACAAACGCTACAGTTGGGTAACTACTTATTAAATATCGAAAACAGTAAGCTATTCACACCTCACTAAATTCCATTCAAAATAGCAAAAATCAGTACGGTTTTAAATTTGTAACTAAATTTGTGTTAATACATTTTTATTAAGTGGGTGAAATCAAAATCAAAAATAAAGCATAAGATAGTAAATTCCCACCTTTCTAAATATGTCCTAACATTGCACCTCCACTCATTCTAATGTTGTAGAATGCAAGTGCCATCTGACTTTTATGTTCTATACCTTTGCATGCATCTGTCAGTACAGTGTAATATAAAGGGGATTCATTATTGAGGGGCAACATGTTATGTCATTTTAAATTATTTCGCCTGAGTTATTTCGACTGTTTAAAACAGTGATGCCCAACCTTTTTTGGCCTGGGGCCCATATAAATTTGCGACACTCGTGTCACGGGTCCGCTTCAAAGTCGCGACAAATTTTAAAGTTACAACTGCAACAATTTTCCATAGTAAAGTCGTGACTGCGACAATATTCTCATTATAAAGACGGGACTGCGGCAGTAACAGTCTATTGCAACTGTCTTTGGCTGGAAAATTCACACATACGCATCAGTTCGGAACTTGGGCCACGGGCCGGATAGCACTGCATCGTGGGCTGTATATGGCATCACTGGTTTAAAAAATTGTAAGTAATTGAAAAATATGTTTTTTTTCTATTTTTGCCACATTTCCACATTTTTAAAACAATTTTGATCAAATATGTCACTTTAATCCTCACAGCATCTAAGAGATGAAATCATGGCTGAAGATGGATGTCTTTTCATTGGTCTATTTTTGAGGAGATAGAGGATTGATGGCATGCTGACAAACATGGGCCCATTCAAAATGAATTCATGGACAAGAGCAGAAGAAAACAGTTTTTAAAGGTTTGGTGGGCACATTTTACATAGGTCCCTCACCCAGTATTTCATCAAACAGAAAAAAATGTCACGCATTGGAACAGTGCGAAATGTAAAATCCTAACAAAAAAAGCACTAAAACAATTGTCTGAATGTGTTTACAAATGTGCTGATATGTGTTAAAAAAAAAAGACACGTTGCACTTCAGCAAAACTCTTTTCTAAAATAATTTCACTTAGAAACAATAGACTTTTTATGACACAGTCTATACGATTCGCTTACTTACAAATATGAAAATCAAGTCTTCCCTGGACAGATCATAATAAAATAATGCTGTATAAATCCTTTTTATAATATGTGGGGAGGAAAGGTCTGATACCTAGGGAAATCTGCTGCCTTTAGTTATTTACTTAATTAGTTTAATAAACTACACGTTTGAACACAGGAATAAACAAGGTCCTAAAGGAAACTGTGCTTGCATTATTATCTGTGTATTTGATGTGAATTACACAAACAACAGTTAAAGGGGAATGGAAAGCATGTTTTTTTTTTTCATTAATTAACCTAAAATAATAAAAATAAAAATGTGCTAATATAGGGGGTAATTCAGCAAGGTGTGAACTCACCTTGCGATCCTTCGATTCACCTCGCTGAGACTGTTACGCGCTTGCTTCTCTCCTGCATGCAGACATCACCAAACACTTTAAAGGTAGTTCGCCTCACCTTGCGACCACTTGAGTTGCCTCGCGAGACTGGAATACCTTTAAAGCATTTGGTGATGTCCGCGTGCAGGAGAGAAGCAAGCGCGTAACAGTCTCAGGGAGGTGAATCGAAGAATTGCAAGGTGAGTTCGCACCTTGCTGAATTACCCCCATAGTCCCTTGTTCTGTTATCATGCTATTAACTGTGTAGTCAAAAATTTCTTAGATAAAAAAACCAGGTAATTTCCTTATTTCTTGTAAAAGGATACAAGAGTCCAGGACTACGGAGATGGGAGGGGCAATATTCAAAGCCACAACAAGTCCCAGTTAGAAGAAAAAAGAGGAAATCTGTATATCTTTTAGACTATAAACAACATGGAACTGTCATGCATTATGCATACAGTAGACATGTTGTCTAGGGTTTAGAAAAGGGGCAACCTCTTCATGAGTCTGGTCAAACACACTGTGGGGCACAGAAATCAAGTCCAAAGGCGCAATTTAGATTTTTCAATTTATTTTCTCAACATTTCCCTTCCTTATAATTTATTAAAATCTGTAGAAAAATAATCACATTGCCAGAAACTGAAAATAGTAACTTAAAATGTTTATTATGACTGTAGTTTGGGTGAAAATCAGTATGTTTTTCCTTAATTTCAATGACATTTCATGTTCCAGTACAAAATTCCTATAAAGAATGATAATATAAATACAGTTAGGCTGAAATAAATATATAATTATATATATATATATACTGTATATATATATATATATATATATATATAATAATTTCAATGTAGATAAATACAGTGAAAAGTACACAGTGAAAAATGAGTAAAAATTGAACAATTCAATAACACAGCTCTGCCCTCTCAATGATGCAAATCACATCATTAAGCTCCACCAGGTCTAAAATAGGACACCTCTGCTCTGCCTCACCCCAAACTCTTTCCACTCCTACCCAACTCCCAGCCCTTTTTAGGCCATAAACTTCAATAACACAAATCGCACCATTAACCAACATTGGGAAAGGAACTCCGGGGCACAAATCACAAATGCCATAGAGATTCCCAGGTATGCATATTAATTAGTATTCAGTTTATTTGAATCAGGTTTTATCTAATAAATTTAAAACAAATTGCTAAATTTAATTTGGTTCAGTGAAAAAAAAAACATTGCTGTAATTTTTCTTGTATAATTAGAAGGTTAAAAGACAGTAACAAATGTATTTGTATTGTAAGGACCCCTCTAGGTCCCCCTAGCTGCTTGAGTGCTGCGATGCTCTCCTTTATCAAAAGAACAAATCAGGAGTTTTGAGCTCTTCTCTCGATGAACCCCTATCTTCAGCTGATGGCTTCTAAGCCTACTGGCAACTATGTTATCTTGTAAGGACTTGAGATGTCCTGTAATGGCAGTGCATAGGTGTGTCACATAATAGTGTGACGTCACATGTGAGTGACATTATTGGGAGTCCCTGCGCCCTTAATAGGCTGGTGCCATTTTAGGTTAAGGCACAGTTGAACCTCATGGAGTGCAGGGGAAGGACCCTGTTCCAAAAGAGGATCCCCTTTCCCCAGGTAGGGACCAGAATGGGCGTGTTTTCCCATATTAAGGGGATATATGCTCATTTAGCATATTTTCAGGGCAAGAGCCCAAATATGATGCTGTGTAAGAGAATCTAGCCCCCATGTCCTGCTTCATAAAGATCAAGTCCTAGTGACCAGAGCCAGCGGTATAGTAAAGAGCAAGTGCATCTGTGGATTCTTTTAGAGATACAGTGCACCTTTAAGAGCCACAATTCCTGTATTGATTGTGAGTACCCTGATTTGGCAATTCTATAGTGGCAGCTACTTGTTGAATATACCTATCGAAGAAGTGTTTGTGCCTGCATCTATACTGTTTCATTTTCTATTATCATATCTCATCTCCTCTGTCTGTGATAAGTTAATAAACATTGTTGTTGTATTTTAACACTTAAGTTCCTGGCACTCATGTTTTACACCGTACCATGGATACATAACTTTAAAGAAGTTACTTGGTCTGTTAAAACTGGTTTGAATAATAAAAAAGCTGCAGCCTTCTAACCCCATCTTCCGTGTTCTGGCGTTCTTGGGAAATTTTGAGTGGGGGGAAGAAAAGCTAAAATCAGTTTAATTAGTCGGTGGTTATAATCATGGTGCAATGTTGACGCTGCAGCAGTCAAGCACAGTAAAAATAATGGAAAGGTTGTAGAAGACCTCATGGTGGGGAATTTGTATTAATATTTTTATATAAATCAGACAAATTTGAGGAAAACCTTAGGGATTTTATATAGAAAAATGAGTACTGCATAAACAGGGAAGAACTTGGCTTGTTACTGCAGACTGGCTACTTGAAGGATATTGACCTTTTGCTTACAGAATGCAATTAAAGTGAAACACACTCTCCCTCTATGGAGTCACAAAGATGTTCTTACTTTATTCACTGTTATGCAACATTTATTGAACAAGAGATACCTACTGTATTATTTCCACCTTTGCTTTATTAGATCAATGCAGCTGAAGAACTCATCATAATCACACAGTATATTGTTAGTTTCATACTGTTTTGCTGTCAACTTTTATTTCCCTGTACTTATAGATTCTCCTGATTTATAAAGAACAGCTAATTAGAAAGATGAGTACTGTAGTCTTTTTATGATAGGAAAGGCTAGCTACAAATTTTTTACCATTGGAAAAAAAATGTTTTTTTTATGAGTGTCCCTTCCAATACAGATCCAAGCAATCAAGAAGAGAGCTGGATAAGGGCATATAATAACCCACACACCTTAAAATCATAAACTTTACTAATGTACCTTTAAAATCCAAAAGTTAACAAAAGTGAAAAGTAAACTGTGAGGTTTGAAACTCTTTACACACAAATATGTGGCCAATAACGGATATTGATTATAGTCAACTCGTAATAATTACATAAGTCACTTAATTTAAATTGTACTTGAAAAGCAAGTTCACTTAAACCAAAAAGTCCACCTATTTAGAAGGACAGAAAGGTTGATTATAGTCAGCTTGTAATGGTTAAATGGTTAATGGTTATCCAAAAAGTCCATCTATTTAGACAGACAAAATATCTGTATGGTATTAAGTGTAATTATACCATACAGATTTTTCTATCTGTCTAATTGGATGGACTATTTGGATTAAGTGACCCTGGTTTTCAAGTGAAGTTCACATTAAGTGACTTATTTAACCATTACAAGCTGACCTATAATTGACCTTTCTGTCTGTCTATAAGAACTTTTTGGATTACCAGTAAGTGAACTTGCTTTTCAAGTGAAGTTTTAATTTAGTGACTTCTGTAACTATTACGAGTTGACTATAATCAATATTCTTTACTGGCCACTTTGCATAATATATTAGTGCATATTGAATTTAAAACCTCGCAATCTACATTTTCTTTTTTTCACTTTTGTTAACTTTTGGATTTTAAAAGGACGTTAATAAAGTTTATGATTTTAAGGTGCACAAGTTAATTTATTCTCTTTTCAAGGTCACTACTTGATTTCTTGTGTCTATGTATTAGCATATATGACTCTGCACCCTGTTCTGGGAATGAAGGATGTGAATAGCAGAGTGTATTTTCCTTAGTATTCTGTAACTATCTGAATTCCAATACAGAACAACATCAACATCATTTTTCGATAGAAAAATATTTTTAAAACTGTGGCTAAATGACAGGACTTACTCTATAGAGAATAATGGATCTATGCCAGTCTGATACAGGAAGACTCCTTTGGGCAATAAAATTGTTTTAGAACAACTTACTAAATAGGAGAAAATAATGATATACTTAAAAATAGGTAGATTTCGTCTGCATTAACTTGTCAGAATTCTTTAGCAAATGTCCCCACTAATGTTACTTATTGTGATGCTTTCATATATAAGGACTTTAACCCTAGTGACCTAAAGTCAGTAGGCATTGTCTTGCTAATTTTTATGCTGGGCGTCTTAGGTATGCCATGTAGGGAATTCCATTCCCAAATGATTAGGTTTAGAAAGGCCCTAGCCTAAATTCACTGCAAGGCTTTGGTTCTTTCTTTCAGAAAGATCTGACTTATCCACTATCTGTGCAAGCCTTTGTATATCCCAGATCACCTAGTTTTTTTCTCAGTTCCACATCTACTAAACCAACAGATCTTTAACTCAAAGGTGAGTCTATAAAGTGAAAGGAATTCCTGAAAAGTTCAACTTGTGCTTCTCTATGGTTATCCAGAAGACATGTCCAGGTGGTGAGACCTTAGAACAGAACTGAAAACCAATGAACTAAACAATGCTCCTAACGGAATAACTTCATAATTAACATTTTATGCTAATGTGCCTATAAAAAGACAGAATTTAATGGATTTAAAATGAGTCTAAAGGTTTTAGATAATTTCACTTTGACATCCCTGTTTCTCAGTGTATAAATAAATGGGTTTAACAGAGGAATAAAAATTGTGAAGATGAGTGCAAGAAATTTATCATGATTACTGCCTTTTAGTCTGGTATACACAATAATAGCTGAACCGTAGAAAAGACCTGATACAATGAGATGAGAGGAACAGGTGGAGAAGGCTTTGTATCTACTCTTGGAACCCTTAACTCTTAAGATAATGGTGGAAATCACATGAGAGTAAAATCCCACAATTAATAAGAATGGTGGGAAAATAGTAAGTGAGGCTACAATGCTTGTGACAACGTTGCTGACAAATGAGTTGGAGCAAGCCAAATTCTGTAATGGTGCCAAATCACAAAAGAAATGATTAATCTTATTGGGTCCACAGTAATCTAAACCAGCTGTGACAACAATGAGAATAACTGAAATATTTAAGCTAATAATCCATGCCAACACTGCTAACTCTTTACAAAATTTCCAGTTCATAATAGCCGAGTAGCGCAATGGATTGGTAATTGCCGTGTGGCGATCAAAAGCCATGACAGAAAGTAAAAAAGATTCTGTTTCTCCCAGAGAACAAAAGGCATATAATTGTATAAAACACCCAATGAAAGATATCTTCTTGTTTTCTGCTAAGAGGTTTGCTAAGAGCCTTGGGATTGTGACAGATACGAACATAATTTCTACAGCAGCAAATATTGCGATAAAAAAATACATTGGTGTATGAAGTGATGGTTCAGCCTTAACCAGAAAAATAACTGTAAGGTTCCCAATGACACATGTGATATACATCAGTAGGATTATAGGGAAAAGTAAGATCTGGAATTGATGGAATTCTGAAAAAGTTATTAATGTAAATTCTGTTACAGATGTTTTAGAGATGTTTTCCATTTAGCCGAAGGTAAAGGCTGCAAAATAAACACATAAGTATATATTAACAATTCTTATAAGAGCTTTATTTAATAGGACAAAAGTTACAGTTGGATAAATACTTCTGTAAGGTCAAGACCTTACACACCTATTCACACCTCATTAAATTGCATTAAAAACAGCAAAAATCAATAGAGTTTTCAATTTGTATCTGCATTTTTGTTAATTAATCTTTGATAGCTGGGTGAAATCGTAATAGTTTATTCTAACAATTTTACACCTTTAGAAATATGTCCTACATTGCCTGTATACTCGCTCCATATTTTGAATGGAGTGGAGTGAAAGTGCCATCTGATATATATATATATATATATATATATATATATATATTATAAATATATATATATATATATATACAGTGTATATATATATATATATATATATATATATATATATATATATATATTACATGCAGTTGCATGCAGCTGTCAGTACAGTTTGATAAAAATGGGGAAAAATAACTGAGGAGCAACATTTTTAATTTATTTCACCTGGATTTTTTTGACCATTTGAAAAAGTTCAAAAAATTAACCCACATTTTTTTGTCACATTTTCCACATTACACCATATTTTTTTAACATTTTTAAACAATTGTTATAAATCTTATTAGACTAATTTGGGGGATAAATAGGATTTAGGGCATTGCCAACAACAGGGCTCATTCAGAGTTATTTTATAGTCCAGTGAAGGAGGTTTGGTCAACGCATTTCACAAAAGATCGTCACCCAGTACAGTATTTCATCAAACAGAAAAAAATGCCAAGAATTTGAAGAATTCTGATGTTTGAATTGTAAAAAATTAGCAAAAAGCAACTATAGTAATAATCTGAATGTGTAAAAAATGTACTGAAATGTAAAAAGAGATATGTTGTGCTTAAGCCAATATGATACATTTTGTATAATAATTTCACTTAGAAAAAAAAAAAATCTTTATAGGATACAGTCTATAAGATTTACTTACTTGCAAAACTCCTACAGTCTTTGTAAGACAAAGTTTAAAAGCGATTCTTCCCTGGAAAGATCATAATAAAATAATGCTGTATAAATCCTTTTTATAAAGTGTGGGGAGGAAAGATGTGATACCTAGGGAAATCTGTCCTTTGACAGTTGAATTGCTTTTAGTTATTTACTTAATTAGTTTAATAAACTATATGTTTTAACACATTAATAAAGAAGGGCCTAAAATAAATTGGACTTGCATTATTATCTACATATGTGATGTGAGTTACACTAACTACAGTTAAAGGGATTGTAAATTTGTTTTTATTAAATAACCTAAAATACATTATTGTCAAATACATTTTCTTGTTCTATGATCATAGTATTAACTGCTCAATCATATTTATCCTCGTATTATCTCTTTGTGTACGAACCTTCACCCAGCGTGCTGGGGCTTTTTTTTTACATTTTAAAATTGTTACAATTTGGTATTACTTCTTAGTGGAAATATTAGTCCTTTCCTTATAGCTTGTAAAAGGATATAATGTTATCACAGCTCAGGGCTAGGGAGATGGAGAGGGCAGTTTTCAAAGTTACAACAGTTTGATGCTTAACTGGGAGTTCAACAGCTTCTTCTGGTCTTCGTAAGTCTGAGTTATTTTCTTCACAATTACTGTGAATTGTAAATGGCAGTAAAAGAAAGGGTTATTTGTGGACTTATTCAGCTGCAGAGGTAGACACTCACAGTGGGGGTTATTCACTAAGGTGCGAATTCGACTGTTGAATTCGCAAACACAGGATTTCCATAGCAAATCTATGACAATTTCCCCATTGTAAAGCCGTGATAATTTTCCCATAGTAAAGTTGCGACTGAGAAAATATTCTCATTATAAAGATGTGACTGCGAAAGTAGCAACCTATTGCAACTGTCTTTATCTTGCGAATTCGCACCTATACGCAACAATTCAGACTTTAGTCAATAACCCCCTGAGTATATTCCTTCTCTTGGTCATCTGTATATGTCCAAATATTGGCAAGGTTGCTTTTTGCAAGACTGACCATTTAGAAAATTCTCTGATAATTGTGCAAAGAAAATGTAGATGTCGTATGCAATAATCCATGGGATGATGGAGTACTGTGGTAAATAAATGCATTTTTGGGGGAATTCATATTACATGCTATTTGCTTTTAGTATAGCCAATGAAAGTAAATTCGCATAGTCATTTTTATGTGTTTAAATGCCAAAAGAAAGCATGTACAGTGCTTAAACAGTAAGACAATATAGAAACACTACAAAAGTATATTAAAGGAACACTATGGCCAAAAAAAAAAAAAACATTTAATTATATATGTTACTAACTTTTACTAAATGCATTTTATTATCGATTAAAAATAAATAAATACAATTCTTACCTGTAAAGAACTGCTGTACAGCACTTCTGTGTTGTAGACTCCATCTTTATTCTCTGCTGGTGATTCTATGGCATCCCCTATGCAGATCCCCTATGAGAAGCGCAGCCCTATCCAGCCGTGCTGAAAGTGAAGACCCGCACCGGTATTTCCTTTGTCACATGGAAGAGCGTGCATGTCATCAAGGGAGGACGCATTCCAAATGTGGTCCTTATATTCAAAAAGGGTTGAAAATGTGAGTCTAAAAACTATAGACCTGTAAGTCTAACTTCTATTGTGGATAAACTGTTTGAAGGTTTTCTAAGAGATGCTATCCTGGAATATCTTAACATAAAAAAATATATAACTCCATATCAACATGGGTTTATGAGAAATCGATCCTGCCAAAAAAATCTAATTAGCTTCTATGAGGAGGTGAGTTATAGACTAGACAGAGGGGAGTCACTGGATGTCATATACATTGATTTTTCCAAAGCTTTTGATACTGTGCCACATAAAAGGCTGGTACATAAAATGAGGATGCTTGGACTGGGGGAAAATGTGTGTAAGTGGGTTAGTAACTGGCTCAGTGGTAGGAAACAGAAAGTGGTTACTAATGGTAAATACTCACAATGGGTTACTGTTAATAGTGGGGTTCCCCGTGGTAAATTTTGGGCCCTTTTCTCTTCAATATACTTATAAATTAACTTGCTGAGGAACTGAATTGTAAAATATACATTTTTGCAGATGATAATAAACTGTGTAAAGTAGTTAATACAAAGGAGGAGAGTACTTTATTACAGAGGGATCTAGATACACTGGAAACTTGGGCAGGAAAGTGGCAAATGAGGTTTAACATTGATAAATGTAAGGTTATGCATATGGGAAGGGAAAATAAAAGTCAGGTTTATTTTCTAACTGGAAAAACAAACATGGAAAAGGATTTGGGAATTTTAGTTGACAATAATCTTAATTGTAACAGCCTGTGTAAAGCAGCAGCTGCCAAAGCAAATAGAATCATGGGGTGCATCAAAAGGGGTATAGATGTACATGATGAAAACATAATTATACCGCTTTACAAAGTACCCATCAAACCACAGATGGAATACTGTGTGCAGTTTTGGGCACCAGTGCACACAGAAGATGTAGTTGAGCTTGAACTGATTTAAAGGCGGCTACTAAAGTAATAAAAGAAATGAGCAAACTACAGTACCAAGAAAGATTATAAAAACTGGGCTTGTTTAGTCTTGAAAAAGAAGATTAAGAGGTGTCCTAATAACCTTGTATCAGTATATTAGGGATCAGTAAAGAGATCTCTCACACAATCTATTTATACCAAAAACTATAATAGGGGGTATCCTCTACATAACAGACAAATGAAGGTGGGATCTTGATCCAGAGAATTTTTCTGATTGCGATATTTGGAGTTAGAAAGGAGTTTTTTTCCCTAATATGAGGCTAGTTGGCTCTTGCCTTATGGGTTTTTTGCCTTCCTTTGGATCATCATTGCAGGAAAATAGGCTGAACTTGATGAGTTTGTGCCTTTTTTCAGAATTATAAACAATGTTACTGTGTAAAAACAAAATCAAATCATTGAGCATAACTCCAATTGAAGTGTACAAAAATTTCAGGAGTCTGCAAAAGAACATGTAACGCTTTAGTTAATATGCTGCCATTAACTCTGTATTTGCATTTTATACTAGGTTAGCAGCAATATAAACCTCGAGGGGCAGGCCTCACTTATTTGATGGAGGAGTACACATGCAGCAAAATAGTATCTGATATGTGAGGTGCACTTATTCTAATTAGTAAAGTAACAAGGTGCCTGTGGTTCTTTTGCATAAAACAGAAACACATATTTATTGAACAGGAACAAGTTACAGGCAAATAATAGTCTATGCATCCAACTCCAGCATAAACATATCATGAGGCAAAATTCAATAGAGAACAATTGTATCGGACAGTTATGACGAGAAGAGCAATATTTACAGTATATAACAATGGGAGTCCTAGGGGGATTCAGATAGCTCACACTACTGAATGGAACTCTTAGGGTTTCTTCTCATTGAAGTCTAATCCCTGGTCCCTTAACCTACCACTGTAAATCCCTAAACTGTGCATCAGTTCTATTAACCGGGATAAACCAAGAACCTGAGGCCACTATACAATCCTGCTGGGGTATTGGGCTACCCATATAGATAGCTTTGCCTGAATACACTAACCACTAAAGGTGAGCTAGAACTTGGGATCATTAATCCCTTTGCAGAATCTTCTTCCCGGATTCCCCATAAGGAGGGTTGAGGTCCTGCTGTTGCAACTCCATGTGTTCAAAGGACAAGAAGCCACCCCCTACACAGGCTTACATTACCTAGGGTGGACCTAACTCACTCACATCATCATAAAGACCGACAAACACACTGCCTGTTTAATTACATTTACAGAAGAATGTTATCATAACATTGGAAACTAAAGGGACTCCCAAACACATTACAGGGAGTACCAACACACATATTTTAATAGACAGCGGATAGTTAGATATGGGGGAATAGCTTACTGATCACCTACACTTACCCCTCAGAAAAATAGTTGACCTCCTGGCTTACCTTGTACTTCACATTAAATTAAACACTTGAAGTTACACCCCTAGGAAAACAGCAGGTTATAGTTTCACACAAAAAATCACATCAAGATGTTTAGTATAAGTACACTAGTGTTAAGAACATCATCACATTTCAGAACAACACTTATTCCCCTACTATATTACATTCCACTAAACTTCTACACTTCCTACCTTTCCCTCCCGTGTCTCTTGTCCATCTAACCTAATCCTAATACCCACTCTCCCGACTTTCTCTCTTCCATTTTTTCTGCTCTCTCCATAATGCATGCTCTATAACTAACAAATCCACTTTAATTCATGATCTGTTTTTCTCTAGCTCCCTTCACTTGTTAGCACTAACAGAATCCTGGCTCTCCCATCATTAAGCTGCTACTGAGGCTTCATTAACCCATGGAGGCCTCTCTGTCTCCCATGCTCCATGCTCTGTGGGTCATGGAGGTGGAGTCAAACTCCTCCTTAACTCCAGCTGTCGTTTCAAATGTATCCTGATCCCTGACTGCTTTTTCTTCCCTTAATTTGAGGTTCATGCTGTCCAACTTTTCTATCATCTACCCTTATGTGTTGCTGTTATATATAAACCGCCCTCTGCTTCCTTACCTACCGCTTTTCTATTTGACTTTGAATCCTGGCTAACCTTTTTTCTTTCTAGTGATAGTCCTGCACTCGTTATGGGAGACTTTATCTGTCACATTGATGACGTCTCTCTATCTTGGCCTTTTAATTTTCTCCACTTAACTTCCTCCTTTGACCTTCACTGGTGGACTAGCCCTAGCATCCATAAGGATGGTCACTTTTTAGATTTTTTTTTTACAAAAAAATGCTCTGTCCTTGCCCCCTCCTATTCTCATTTGATGATGTCATTACATTATCAATAGAATATTTTTCATATAAAAATCAGATTTTTCATAATTTAGTACTTTCTAGCAATCACAATGTTTTCATCTGTGTCCTATGAAAATATGCCTGGTTACACAGACAAGAATCTATTTTTTTAATATTTGAAAGCACAGTAAAAATAATAGAAAGGTAGAACAAGACTTTAGTGTGGAATTTTTAATAATATTTTTATATAAATGAGAGACGGCTGATTGAAGGATATCAATTAAAGTGAAACACACTTTCGGCCACTTGGAGTCACAAAGAAAATAGGAGAAAATAGTGATATTATTAAAAATAGGTTGGTTTCATCTGCATTATTTAGCAAATGTCCCCGCTACTGTCACATTTAGTGATGCTTTCATATACAAGAACTTTAACCCTAGTTGCCTAAAAATCTTTAGACAATGTCTTGCTAAGAATCATGCTGGACATTTTAAACATGTCTAGTAGAGAATTCCTTTTTTCCTTTTTTGCGCTTCAACAGGTCCTATTCTACAAGTTTGTTTTTTTTTAATATCTCAGCCTATAACTACTAAACCAACAGGTCTTAAACCCAAAGGTGAATCATTAATTAGTGTTGGGAATTTCTTAAAGATCAACTTGTGCTTCTCTATGGTTATCCAGAAGACATTTTCTGGCAGTGAGGCCTTAGAAATGAATTGAAAACCAATGTACTAATACTCCTAAAGGGATACTTCCACAGAATTACCTTTTTATGGAAATGTACCTATAAGGAGACAGGAAATGGCTTTACAAATTTTCTTAAAGTTTTCCCTAATGCCACTTTAACATCCCTGTTTCTCAGTGTATAAATGAATGGGTTTAACAGTGGAATGAGAACTGTGAAGTTGAGTGCAAGAAATTTATCATGATTACTGCCTTTAGGTCTGGTATACACAATCATACCTGAACCATAGAACAAACTTGATACAATGAGATGAGAGGAACAGGTGGAGAAGGCTTTGTATCCACTCTTGGAACCTTTAACCTTTAAGATAATGGTGGAAATGATATGGGAGTAAAATACCACAATTAATAAGAATGGTGTGAAAATAGTAAGCACTGCCGCAATGCTTGTGACTACGTTGCTGACAAAGGCATTAGAACATGCCAAATTCTGTAATGGTGCCAAATCACAAAAGAAATGATTCATCTTATTGGGTCCACAATAATCCAAACCAGCTGTGACAACAATGATAATAACTGAAATAATTAAGCTAATAATCCATGGCAATGCTGCTAACTCTTTACAAAATTTCCAGTTCATAATTGCCGAGTAACGCAATGGATTGGTAATTGCCGTGTGGCGATCAAAAGCCATGACAGAAAGTAAAAAAGATTCTGTTTCTCCCAGAGAACTAAAGGCATATAATTGTATAAAACACCCAATGAAAGATATGTTCTTGTTTTCTGCTAAGAGGTTTGCTAAGAGCTTTGGGACTGTCACAGATGCAAACATAATGTCTACAGCAGCAAAAATTGTGATAAAAAAATACATTGGTGTATGGAGTGATGGTTCAGCCTTAACCAGAATAATAACTGTAAGGTTCCCAATGACACATGTGATATACATCAGTAGGATTATAGGGAAAAGTAAGATCTGGAATTGATGGAATTCTGAAAAAGTCATTAGAGTAAATTCTGTTACAGATGTTTTAGAGATGTTTTCCATTTAGCCGAAGGTAAAGGCTGCAAAATAAACATATTATAAGTATACATATTAACAGTTCTTATAAGAGCTTTGTTTAATAGGAAAAAGTTACAGAGGCCTGATAAACACTTATGAAAGGTCAACTCAAGACCATAAGTTATTCACACCTCATTAAATTGCATTAAAAACAGCAAAAATCAATACGGTTTTCAATTTGTATCTGCATTTTTGTTAATTAATCTTTGATAGCTGGGTGAAATTGTAATAGAATATTCTAATAATTTTACACCTTTAGAAATATGTCCTACATTGCCTGTACACTCAATCTGTTTATTGAATGCAAGCTCCATCTGATATATATATATATATACAGTTATGGCCAAAAGTTTTGAGAATGACACAAATATCATATTTTCACATGTTCTACTGCCCTCTGGTTTTTATGTGTGTTTGTCAGATATTT
>WMED01011489.1:0-15243 GCA_019650415.1 Pipa parva
ATCAGCCTTTATACTGACTGTCTTAAATATTTTGGGCGCTACACCATTGTTACAATCTTGATTATCCAAGATGTTTAGCTCACTTGTCTCCATTGGCTATTGCCATTCTCCTCTGGGGAAATTCTTGGGCACACTTACATTTCTACCCTCACATTTCAAAATTCCTAATAAAAAAAAAAAGAAAAACACAAAGCTCCCAGATAATGCTGTCACATCAGACCAGCAACAGTTAAAAACCTCACAGACTTTTCAGAGCTAGTCACAAGCAATAGCATCTAACACACTTATCAAAGTACTTCTTTCCAAGGCTTCAAAAATTACAGGACTTAAAGACAGATCAGTAAAAAAACAAGATTAAGTAAATGGTTCCTTTCTATGTAAGTGAAAGGGAACTGTCCCCGCTCCCTTCACTGGAATTTTCTTTTCTTTTGCATAGCTAGAGTAAGTTACGGTTTTGTTTTTTTACAGTAAATATAAATCATATGAAAATCATGCCACTGAAACCTGAGGTTAATAGTGGAGTTTTGTTGTAACACCTTCCCTTCCTATTTTTATTACAACAAAATAAACAAGATTTACCTCTTCCCCAGTCGCTTCAATTACTCCATCTCCCTTGTGGGCCCATCTCTTTTCAATGTCTCTAGCTCGAAGCCCTTCAGTTACAAAACCAATATCAGACAGCAATTCTGTAAACTGTCTCTTCAAGCTAGCAATTTCCTGCAGGCAAAAGGTAAAAATATAGAAGGTTAACATTACAGGGATATAATCTCCACATTCTTATATAATCTCATTTCATTGTTTATACAAGCATATATCATATAACATCATATATAACATCTCCTCTTCCTCAGTTAGCTCTGACCTCTCCCGCTGAAATCTTACTTCTCTCTCTCTATATATAGTCATAGTAGCACACTCATTTACACATGTATAAACAAAAGTAACTGTACCTTTTTCAAAGCGTATCACTTTCTCCTTAAGCCTTAAGGGCAGTGTTAAGCTTTGTTTTGTCACTGTCAAGACCGGCACAAAAATTCATACAAAACATGAGATATTGTTTTAATGAAGACTTTGACAAACCCAATCATGACTTTTCATGCAAGTGCGAAACTGTGACAGATCCATTTGGTCGTGGTTTACCACTTGAGTGAAAATTTGCAATACTGTTTGTCATGGTCACCATTGAGAACAATGGCCCAGAGAATTAAGTGTCAGTATTTGAATGCAAAGGCATAGCCAGAGCTAGAGGTAACACACAGAGTAGGAAAAGCAGAGTCTTGTTCCAGTCTTGAATGTGTAGCTCTTACTGTATGACTGTGACCTGGGCTTCATGTTAGTTTAGCAACACTACTAGGACTTGATGATACAAGCCACTTACCTGCAATACCTTTGAGGATAAGAAATTGTCCCGGCAATACTGGTAGCTAGCTCGTATGCTCTCCTTAACAACGGAGCTCCAGGCCTATAAGAATTAAATAAATAATAAAATTCATGCAGCTTATGGAACACTAAAGCCTATCACACATTAGTATTTTATATAGGCAGCAACACCTAGGAACAGTGCCGGCTCTGCCATTAGGCAGAGTAGGCAAATGCTAGGGGCGCCCCTAGCGCCGGGGAGGGGGCGTGGCGTCGTGGGTGGGTGGGCGCCGGGGAGGGGGTGGGGCGGGGCGTCGCGGGTGGGTGGGCGCCAGGGGAAGGGGTTGTTGCGGGATGGGGGCGCCGGAAGATGGGGTGGCGCGGGATGGGGGCGCCGGTGAGGGGGCGGGGTTTTGCGAGGGGGCGGTGTCAGGGCGGGGCAGCGCCAGAAAGGGGGGGCGCCATTGGAGGGGGGCGCCTAGGGCGCCAATAGAGCCAGAGCCGGCTCTGCCTAGGAACATCACAAAATAGTGGGAGGCGCGCAATGTAGAGTGATTAAACAGTTTTCAATGCAACACATTCCCTCTGCTCCCCACTTCTGGAATTCTATACCCCTTTATCTTTACCAGGAACTTTCCCTTTACACTTTTAAAACCAAACTGAAGTCCTACCTTTTGAAGCTTTATAAATAAAATTATACATACCTACAGTACATCTATATCTGTCTTAATATTAAATATCAGCAGATGGTAAATTGGTGAGACGATAAGCTGAAATAATAACATTTTCCTCACTCTTGTACAAACAGAAATTTAAATGGTAGATAAAGCCACATTCTGGATAACATGTTAAATGCCAGTCAGTCTGTGACTAGCAAAATGAACCCTCTGAGCAGGGCAGGGGGATTAGCCTGCAGCTGGCTGAGCTCTTTATTTCAATACTGAAACAAACAACACAGCACCACCAATGATAAAAATAATTTTTAAAAAATAAAGGAAAATAACAGAAAGCTCCACTACGACAACTATCTTATGTGTGAGAAGAGCATATTTCCCTGCACTGAAATGGCATCAGTTATTGGACCCATACAACCATAATGATCAGCCCAGCTGTGTTCATCATAACACCCACCAAATTATCATACTAAACAAATGTAAAATGCTGTACACGACATTTACCTTATATGCTTGAAGGATTGCTAAATGATCACTGTTTGCTATGGCAAATTCTTGCTTCTTCTTGTTAGCCTCTTCCTGTTTATTCCAAGGACACACCTTAATTCGAATATAGGAGCAATATTAAGAGAGGTGAGCAAAGCTATATTTGTAAAAAGAAAGTATTGTTTTGTCTTGACAAATGTAATAGAAAGATTTATAACCAAAAATCCTAAAATTATGCCTGGAAATGAAGGAACCTTTCAGCATATATTAAGAATATATACTTACAAAAGGTGATTTAAAGGCAAGGCTAGCAGCAATGGTCAATGCAGGGTCAAGGCACCGAAATATGGCACCAAACAGCATTAGCTTTCCAATTCTCACATCAACTGGCAATGAGGCTAAATGATACCCTAGAGGGGTGAGTTTCTCCTCCTTTGTCAAGGCCCCAAGATCTTGTAGTCGTATTTTTGAAGCATAAAGTGACTCCATTTGAGGGGGTTGAATTAATCGAGCAAAGACTGATTCAAGGTGACGCTCAGAAAACATATCCAAAATTTTTATTCTGAAAGAACAAACCAGCAGCTTATATTACTAAATATATATATCAAACTATTGCTATAGGGTTAGCTTTGGCAAAAAGTTTCTGAAAGCTTTAAGAGAAAAGGCCCTTGTGAGTCCAAACAATGCCCAGTCTCTCGCATAAACACACAACAAAATTAGCAATAGTAGGTTCTCTTAAAGTTTAATAAGTCAGCATTAGTTATCCATAGACAGGATGCAGTGTAAATTTGTACCTTAGACAAAGCTGTTCCAAAGGAATTCTCTGGATTTCTGGAAGCTGCTGGTCCCACAGTTGATGTTGATAGTGGTGACTAGTGAAAAGGTGAAAACAGACACCAGAAGCCACACGACCAGCTCTTCCCTTTCTCTGCATAGCATTAGCTCGGGATACCCATGTATCCTCAAGGCTTTCCATACCTTTGCCAGGGTCATATCTTAAATAAATAGATTTTGATAATGTATTTCAATTTATATTATAATCTTAGGAAAAAAATACACTAATACAACATGCTGCATTTAACATGCTAAAATGCTGCCAAGTGTGGTCATATACCCATGTTTTCAATAAATTCTTATGGGCAGATTTTTTTCACATTATTCGCCAGGTTTAGAAACGCTAGATTGGCCCCAGCCTTAACTGTGCAAGAGCTGGGGAGAGGGACAGACAATATAAAAAATGAAGCAGAGCAGATTGAAATTAGAGGGTCAGTAACTGGCTGCAAGGACAGAAGGTAGGGACAAAGACATGAAAGGAAAAGTCAAAGCAAAGAAACTGGATTTGTGTCAGTTAGAACTGAACAGAAAGTCCCAGTCAGACACACTTTTCTGCATTTATAAATGAAGGGAAAAACCAAGACGTTGTTTAAAAACCCTTGTTTTGTCCTTATTGTTCTAAAAAACCCAGTGGCAGAGCATCAATATGCAAACAAGGTAAATACTCACAACCTCCTACTCCTTTTGAAGACTTAATGACATATGTTTCCATAGGGAACAATGGTTGGAAGTCTACCTTCCTTTACTCAATATTCCAGCACAACATTAACACAATAATAAAAATAATAGCACTTAGAAGAAAAGACACATAAGGAATACATATAATACTATGCATAACACAACATTTTTTTAAGTCATAGAAACCACACGTTGGCTTTACAACTGTACAAGATCAGAGAATGCTACTATATTAATAATGAAAACAGTTATACAAAAGATCTACATAAGGAAACCTGTATGATAAATAGTTTGCGAGACCTCAGAATCAAGATGGGGAAAGATCACATCAGTTTGATTCAAGCAAATAGTCATAAACTGTGTTAAATGTAACCGGGCAACCTCAAGAGATATAGGTTGGTTTAACAGCAGATAAAGCTCCAGAGATCAGAAAAATGCAGTAGGAGAGAAGAGCTGTTTAATAAAACAAAGTATAGTTGGGTAATGGATTATTTATCAAAGGTGATAAAGTTCAGAAAAATGAGGATCAAACTGGAAATTAGTAATTTTGTAAATAATAAAGTGGGTCTATCATCCCATTGCAATTGGGGGTAAATGTTGGAAATTGCAGCTTGAAAAAGGAATTCCCAGGCATGTCCGGAGTTGATAAGATATGCTTTTATTGTTTAACTACCAAAACAACATAAGGCCATGTTCTTACGCGTTTCGTGCTCCTGCACTTAGTCATAGAACTAAAAAGTTAAAAGTTGGAAATCTCCCCACTAGACTGCCTAGCCAGCTGAGACCTTTGGCTGCCCAAAATGGTGCAACAGAATGTACTTACAGTACATACTTTAAAATGTGGAAGGTGGGAGTTGCCCTTGAAAGTAGCATATTAAAGGAGAACAAAAGCTCATTAGTGCTATAGGTGATTCTTAAGGGGGAACAGGGTAAATATTTACCAATTTTAGGCTCCAGCAATGTTTTCTGCTCTCAGCACCAAGCTGACCTCTTCTGCTCTGCACACTGTTTTGTTCCTCTTCACTTTCTGTTGGATTTTCAGCAAGTTGTAAAAGTGCCTTTGCTCTTGCCCATCAGAATTCTGCCTCTGCACATGCTCAACTCACCAAAAACTCAACAGGAAGCAAGAAGGGAACAGGATTGCAAAAGTGCACAAACCAAAAAAGATTGGTTGAGTATTGAAAACAGAAGGCAGCTGGAAGTATATAGCAAGGAAAATAAGATAAACTTACTATCCCTCTTCTTTCACCCCTCTCACTTCAATTTCACACTTGATATATCTATCTATAACACAATCCCCTACTATATCTTCAAGTAGAAGACCCTATGATCACTATATAATACTATACTACTGAACAGAAAATGTCATATGCATTGCCAAAACTGTATACCTAAACACACTTTAGAAAATGTATAAACAGAAGCAAAATGTACACCAAAACTGTTATTCTTTCTTACAATTATGTTACAAAAAGCTGTAAACAGTTTTATATAGAAATTTGTATTCAAGGCAAACTGGCTTCAATTAAAAGTTTCAATAAAAAAAAAAAAAAAGAGAGAACAGAAGGCAAAGCTGGAGCCTAAACCCCCTATCGGTGGTTATTTACCCTTTGCCCCCTTAAGAATCACCACTGGTACTAAGAAGCTTTAGTTCTCCTTTAAAATTCACAAACACTTTAAGGTGAGAGCAATATAGAACTTGGTAAAGTCACTTGTAGGGAAATTTACAGAAAACATCAACAGGGTGTAATCGTATGGCATGCAGTACTATTAGAGTTATTAGGCTAAGGGAAAAAACTCTCTTGTAGCTAACACAGTTGAGAGGCAAGGTAGTACAACCACATGACTGACATACCTAAACCACCACCTGACATATGAGCAGTATTTACTTTCCATGCCAACGAGGATTGCCTACCTGCCCGTATGAAAAGTCATGTTGCACAAAAAAAATGTACAAAATCTATCATGTAGAGCTTTATAAACCTTCTTTAAAATTAATTACCTTCCTAAGTTTCTTCATTTGAGTACAATTGTTTCATTAATTTTTACAAATCACTGTTGGGACAATTATATATCAAATAAATAAACACAGGGAGGTTAATCATTTTGAAAAAATTAATGAAGCTTCATATGAATAATGGTAGATTTTGAATATTTTGTGGGCAATACCACATTAAATGGGGTAATCTACACATATTGCTAGTTTAGCTGTTTTTATCTTTAGTGATCGCAACCATGTTGTTAAACAGACATCATCAGTCCCACTGTTTTCTATGGTGCACTGGATAATATATAAATAAATAAATAAAGAGAGAGATTTTACAGCTAAATATCACAGTTTCTATAGAACATTCTATAGAATGTTTGAATGCACAGGTTGAATATGTAATAACTATAATTGCATTTGAGGTATTTTCATTCTTGGGGGATAATTCATCAAGAAGTGAAGTGAGCTTCGATCCATTCGGCTCACTTCACTAATAGTAGTATGCGCATGCTGATGTCCTGTACGCGGACATCAGCATGCGCATTAAAGGGATTCTCGTCTCGGTGAGAGCAAAATAGTTGCCTCGCCAAGACAGGAATCCCTTTAATGCGCATGCTGATGTCCGCGCACAGGACATCAGTATGCGCATACTACTATTAGCAAAGTGAGCCGAACGGATCGAAGCTCACTTCGCTTCTTGATGAATTACCCCCTTGGTGTTAATGTTCTTTTAAGTATAACAAAATGAGCATGGCTAGCATTTATTATTTAGAATCCCTTTTTTAGCCCAGTGCAGAGGATACCCAGCAGACTAAAACATGTCCATGAGTGATGTTCAAATGTTGTGTAAACCTATGCTCTCTAGAAAGCCAATGGGTTGGGGCATTTTAAACAGAGCTCCCATGTAAAATTACCAGTTACTCAGAGATTTCATTTCTTTTGATGAAGCTTATTTGGATCAAAAGTCACTTAGATTGTAAGCTCTATGGGGCAGGGACCTCCATCCTCTTGTGTTAAAGGAGAACTATAGTCAAATTACATCTTTACATATGCAGTACTATACCTTAGTGAGAAGTGTTTCTCCCCAGTTGATGTTCATGTGATGCAGAATGATTAAACAGGCAGCACTGATAAACTCCTGCACCAGGAAATGCATGTGTGATGTGTACTGGCCAGTTTTCCACGAAATGGTACCCTACTTACTACTTAGCACATGTGCAAAAGTTAGCTTTCCCTCTGTAAACTCCTGCATTCCAATCTTAATTTATGTGGCCAAAAGGTCAGCACACTAATTAACCAATGGCAGTCAGGCAGCTTTTTCTTCTAATGCAGAACAGAAAGGAGAGGGAGAGGAAAATGTCAGCTCTCAGGAAAACTAATTAAGGGAAACAAACGTAAAGTATTATTTCTTCTAAACATTTTTTAACTATTTGTGTCAGCAATTGGCTTAGTATAAAGGAGTTTTATATGTATGTGTGCAGTTATATCAGCACTATAGTGACCCTTTAACTACAACCTGGCACTTAAAGTGATTTTATGCTTGTAAGTTACTCACTTGTATTGTGTAATTCACTTTTCCCATGTCTGTATTATATTTGTATTACTGAATTGTGTACTTTTGTGGTGTTTTAAATAAAATTATACACACATACATACAAAAGTCAGAAGGCTAGACTAACAGCAAAGATGTGTGGTAAATAATGTGCTTTTCCCTGCATGAAAAAAAGAAAGAGAAAGAAAGCTACTGATGACAAGTTACTGAGACATCATATGAAGGAGAAACGGGAAATTCAACAGTACTGTTTTACATGAGGAAAACTGCTGTGAATCTCCAATGTAATAAATCGAGGGTTATCGTATCACTGAAAATGAAAGAAAGAGGACATAGCTACCTTTTCTCTCGCATTTTTCCAGAATCTATGACATACACAACATCATCAATAGTGATAGATGTTTCTGCAATGTTGGTAGACAGGATTATCTTGGTAACTCCTTGAGTGGGCCTCAGAAAGACAGCCTGCTGTTCCTCACTGGACAGGGATGAGTGTAAGGGATAGATAACACATCTGGCAAAAGAACACAAACAAGTGAATGAGTACTATAACTTAAACATCACTGGTGGAAGTGGTGTACTCATGGAGAAGACAAGAAAAATAAATAATAAAAGGACACTTACTGCTTACTGTGCCTATTACTGAACAAGGCATTTGACTGGAGCTGTTCATACAGCAACTTAATTTCTGCCAGACCAGGCAAAAACACTAAAACAGCACCTTAAAAAAAAAACCTATGTTATTTAATGCACTACTATTATTTATGAGAGACTTTCAATGGCTTTTAGGCAAAATCAATATTACATGGCGTGGGAGTTTATCAGTGTTGCCTACTCAATCATTCTGCGTCACATGAAACATCTACTGATGTGAAACACTTCTCACTAAGGTACAGTACTGCATATGTAAAGATGTAATCTGACTATGGTTCCCCTTTAAGAGAACTACTTCACAGATCCAAAACACACTTTTTTAGACAATGTGCATTGTCTCTTTTCCTTAAGAGAAATCTTAGTCTGGGTCCTTGCAGCTCATTAGTGAAAAGCAGTGGATCAGTAATTACAAGCAGGAGAGAGCTGTGTAGCTAACGGCATTCCAGCCAATGAGTTCGCTCAGAGGATCTCCTGGAGGAAGACTGAGCAAAGAGGAGAGAATACGCAATGTGAAACTGGAAATGAGCCTGAAGAGAAAAACTGCTCAAAACAAAGGGAAAAATGGAACTACGAGGGAAGCAATATAGCAAAACTGGTAGTAATAAATGCTTTCTTATCCCTCTCACCAAAACCACACACTGGTCAGCTTACTGTACTCTGTACTCATGTTGGAGGATAGACAGAATAAAGCGTTTATGCCCGACTACCTGAATACTCAGATCCAGTGGTAAGGATCATCCAGAGGGGTATCCCACTTAGGGGAGTCTGTCCTGAGAATCTTCCTGTGCAGAGGACACAGTAAAAACTAAATTGGGAAAGGGAAGAGGCAGGCATAAAGGGGAAGTGGGATGATCTTGTAAGATCCTTGCAGTGTCCTACCTCCTTGTGGGAGGGAGAAAATAACAATATCGCTGATATCAATATTTATAATGCCCAAAAAGACCATTATGTTCACCCATAAATGCTTGCCTGGTTTAGGATGGCAAAAAGCCATTATTCCCATGTGATTTTTCACTGTCGAAAAATATTGGTGATAAAGGCATAGATCAAAAACTCTAAAATGTGTGCCAGCTTTAATGCATCGTCATTTTTCTCATCTACCTTTTTCAAAAATTTTTTCCCCACCCTAAATAAATCGAATGAATAGAAAAGTGTAGCAAAAAAAAAAAAGTGGCAAAAGGGATTAAAATACAACATATACATCAAAATGATCTTATTTGTCATTTATCATCTCATCTACCACAATGAGAATCTATAAATAGTAAATACAATGGATGTTAATATGTTGACACACTATTTTTTTTCCCCTACATTAAACTGCAGAAGCATGAGATCTGTATGACAAAATCTACAGAAACAATATCAGTATGCTCATTGTACAGTTGTTATTAATTACTCTATTAAATTAAATAGTGTTAGCGACAATGAATTACCTGGTGGGTAAGAGTGTTCTCCATGAACTATCCATTCTAGTAACGCTTCAATTAATTCCAGATTAATTTTATCCATATCCATGGCAGAAAGGGTTTTAACAACTGACTTGCTGAGACCTATAAACCAAAGTAGGTATGAGACCTTAGAAGATACAATACATTTGTTAGGTAGAACAACTTTTATTAATAAGAATCCAGTGGAAATGGCTTAACCAGTGCACCAGTAAGGTTTAATACAGGGGCATAAGTACCATAAGAAACCCTCATTATGATCTAGGTTTACATTATTAGTATATGAACAGGGAAGTTAATTTTTATAGCTGAAGGTTTTTATCTACAATTAAAAAAGGTCTCAGTTGATAATATATTGATACATTACTATTGTAATCTCCCTTTGAGAGAGATTTACACCATAAAAATTGATGAAAAGCAGTGCAAACAGATATGTAGTATAACTACTATGCTATTTATTTAGTGCATCGTGACAGGTTTTGGGCGGTACATGCCCTTTCTCAAATGATAGAGAGATTTACACCAATTAGTCCACCTTCTTTTGATCTTGCAGGGTTTGTTTGCTCACATCTGATTGGACTTTTTATTTTGTCGATTCATCTGCAGGTGCACTGAACATTCTAATCGGCACAAATGATGATAAACTGTACAACTGACGTGTTACATTAATGCCTTAAAAAAAGTGGTGCTTTGACACCACTGCCAGCATGAAAACTCAATATGTGCAATTGCCCTTGTAATCAGAAAGAGAGGGAGACAGCAGTGTGCTGCCAGAAACCTTACTTATAGTAAAAAAGGATAGTCTAGCGGGCCATTATAATCCTGCTGTTGACATACTAAGGATGGTCATTAAATGGCATGGAGGCTGAGTAAGTGTACAAAACTTTATTGAGGCTTTCCTAATAACCTATTGCACCTCAGTTTTTCCATAGAACAGCCTCCAATCAGCAGGACATGGCTTGGCTGTGTTTCCTATGGGTATGTTACAATAGCTGGTAGTGAATCTATTAAGAAATAAAGAGAACTGCAATATGACAAGCATCTGAATCAGGCTCAGGTTTAAAAAAACATACATGGACAATATTAGTCTTTACGCATAAGGCATTATCCTGCTGAAAAAGTATCAGTTCACACATCAATACACTGCTGTAAATGACAGGCAGAAATTGTGTGGGAGACCAATGTTTTGTAGGGCAGTGGAGAGGAGTAGGGTTGACAGTATAGTTTACTAGAAGTTTAGTAGAAAAGAAGAGATCACACAGTAATCTTAACAGAAATGGTGTAAAATTTAGAACACTGGTGAAAAATTCCAAGTAACAATTCAGTTTCTAACAGCTACTTGACATTTTTTAAATTTATAGCTTTTTTTCAAAGAATACCCTTCTCTCTTGCCTGTTTCCTTTTTAGCTCATCAAATTGGAATCTCATATCTCTGACTTTATTGAATGAGTGAGGTTGGAGTGAGCACTCAAATAGGTAATATGGGAAAATTTACAGGTGCTACCAATAGGTGTTAAAAGGTATTTTACCCTATGACGCTATATGCCCCGTATGCACAGACACAGCTTAAATAACACGTGCATGACGGTTCCTTGTTACTTGCCGCAAGAGGAAGCTCCTGTCAGAGCGAAACGCGTCCGGCATCCCTCCAGCAGTGACTGGGCCCCCCACATAGCCATTTTGCTAGCTCTCCGTACAAGCAAATCACAACTTAGAATTACTACATATTTACCTGTGTGGACAATACTTCTGGTTTGAGCACGGCTATTCACACCATACTACCATACTTGACTATCCATCTACCACTCAAGACTTCATTTAAAGTGACGGTAATTACTGACATTCAGACTAAGTTTACCTTTACAATGTCATTATATATGGTATTAGCATGAGGGTCCAGGTCACTGGATTTGTATTTTAGGGATAATACTCCCCTATTTTTAATTGTTTTTATATTTTTTTTTCCTGTTCATCACATGTTGTTTATTTGAATTTACTTAATAAAAATGCTTTCAGTGTGCACCTATACCAGGAGTTCTGTTTTTCTCCTCATTAGTTCTAATCTCTGACTTTATTCACAGAGTTGAGAATTCGAAGAAAAAAAAAAGAAATCAGAAAGAAGCAGGTGTGAGATTTCACACCTGCAATATTCTGATTGGTTATTCACAATTCTCAAGTCTTTCAGTCAGTTCTTTGGCTTAAGTAAACTGAACTGCTGAAGAGGAAGTAGGTGACAGTGAACATGAGTCACAGAAAGACATGAGTATAAATTGAAAATAAGTAAATATTTGTACACAATCTGGTATTTTAGATCTTAACTTTGATACTTGCTTTAGACTGTGCCCTACTAATCCAGTTGTAAGTAGTCTCTTGAAGTTAACAACTTCTTTTCTAAATGCAAACTTACCAGTATAGCGAACACAGAGCTCTTTAAAAGTCAACTGTTGATCTGGTATAGACTCCTTAACAACTCTGGAATCCTGAAATCCCAAGGATGAATTAATATCTTTCTCCACTTCATCTAATAATTCTGAATAGGATTTTCCTTTATTCTTTCTTTTATAATCTTGCCCTGACAAATTTTTTGAGAAGCGCAGATATGGGCTGCCATCTTCTAACACATACCTGAGAAGGAGACAAAGGAAATAAATTATGCAGAGACACAAGACATCTTGCAAATAGTTTTTTTTAATATATTTACGAAACATTAACAATTTTGTACAGTATCATTCTTTCTCAGAATAAATCTGTAACAGAGTCTAGTTTAAATGAAAATATTGTTATGAGTTTTTAACTCTGCACCAATAACATCAAGCTAACTGGGCATGTGTTTGCCTTACTGTTTTATATTTCATATTTCATATTTCAGACTCTGATTCTTTTTGTTAGCATGGGAAATTTTAGGCATTGTCATGCTGGAGTTCTCTGTTTCAGTGTGACATAAAAATTCTGGCTGCAACAATGCCAGAAGATAACCATGTTAGTTTACCAAAGATTATTTTTTAGCTAAACACAGGTTGGATGGCATTTAGCCACTTTGGAAAGCTAACAGGCCTACATTATGTTTCACAGAAGCAGAGAACTCTGGCAGTTAGAGAGCAGGGGCTTAGGGACAGGCTCAGTGTGGCTTATACATGTGCAGTTGGAGGCTGTGCAGTAGACCTGGCAGAAACAGCTGAAAGGTGGTCTTAAGTCCCTGCAGTGTCTGCACTGTAGTTTATTGTTTCACAAAACAAAGAATGCAGCCTGCTTGTGGGGAGGCCCCTTTAAACAAGGTCTCAAGTGGAAGATTCCTTGCAGGATATAATACTGAGACTTGTAAGAGGTCAAAGTGATAGATGGCTTGCCCTAGGTTTTTGAAGTGGAAAAGGAGGCAATGTGTGGTAGCCATCTACTTTGGCTTGTTTTGTGGGCACAGGATTTATTTTTACCCCTCCAGCCTTGCTAATAATCCTCAAGTCTCATTGGTTAAAAGACAGGTTTGTCTGAGACATAAATGGCCCCAAAAAGCTTTTTTTATGTAATATCCACTGATCAAGATATTAGCCAAAGATGTAATATCATCATGGTATTTATTCACCAGCTGAATGATAAGGTGAGGATTATTTGAGTTGGAGTCTTCCTGTGTGTATTGAGGCAAGTTATTTACTCATAACTGCAATGTTCTGATAACCCATGTTATATGGACAACTACATGAAAGGCAGACCCCAAAATAATGAAATTCTATTACCACGGGTTTGCTAGTCTCTTATTTAAAGGCTCCTTGAAGGCTGCAGCATGTGAACGAGTTATCACAACCAGACAAAAAGACTAGGGCACCCATGTAAGAAGATAAGTTGCCTATTGGAAGCTATGGAAAATGATAGGAGGTTGTGAGGCACCTAAAGAGTTGCACACACAATCTGGCATCTTATATTTAAGCTCAAAAATCTCTCCTAATTGCTAATGATTATTGGAACCTTCTTGAAATGTTTGATCTTAATGGGCTCCAGGTATGAAGGATGAGCCTCGATATGTAAGGCGTGATAGACACTTTGAATTAGATTATGTATGTTAAGCTGATATCTGGGGATAGAAGAATGTAGTTGAATAATAATAAAGTTTGTAAGGCTGAAAAAAACACAAGTCCATCCAGGTCAATCAGACTAAATTCCCTGGATCATGATCTCACCTCCAATTCTCTAGTACCCATAACTTGTTCAGAAGGTTAATCAGATGATGCCTTCAAATAAGCTGGTCTAGACAGGATTTTCCTTCTGAGTAATTCATAAGAGTGGATAAGGAATAAATGTGGAGTAGAATAATTCCCAGACATCACCTTAATACTCTTAGCAACTGTGTAGAAGAGATACCAATACTTATTTGCAATGGGTGTTCTGGCTCAATATGCAAAAGGTCCACTATAAAGAATTAATTATTTTAACTACTCCCCCCCAAAAAAAAAATATGTGCATCACAGCAATGGTCTTACCTAGTTTTGGCAATGGCATCTTCTAAAAAATACTGGTCAACTGGAAAGGTATGACCTTGAATAAAGAACAGTGTTAGGATAATAAACTGCATTTACTACAACTGCATTAAATATTTATATATGTTTCTGTTACAGTGGTGTGCCTTAAGGAATATTTTTGTTCCAAAGGATCCCTACTGCATACTTCACAGATCAATTCTGTTATATATAGAATTTTTTTTAACTCATTTCCCCCACTGTGCTGGTATTGGAAAGAAGGCCACTAGATTCAGTAAGTAATTTGCAGGGAGGATCCTCCAGTGAAAAGCCTTGAAGATCCTACAATACCAAATTCCCAATTCTTATTGAAATATACTTGCTCAGGCAACAAAATGTAAGTTATTGTTCAAAATATAGTAACACAGATGGGCTCAGTTCCTTTATCAATTATTCACCTCACTGTACTATACCTGAGTTCAGGGTTGCCAACAAGTGGAGGAGATTTTTGATGACAATTTTATATACAAGTATATTTACTAACATATTGGTATGCAATACCAAATTTCTCAAAAATATACATTTGTTAATCTTAAGGGAGACGGGGTGGGTTGGAAATTTAATCAGAAGTGGTTTTGAAGTTCAACAATGTCTTAAAATCACAGCTAGAAGCATGTAAATATAATATCATGAGATCAAGACACTTATATTTTTACTGGCAATGAAAATTTGACTGTGTTTTTTACCGACTATCAGTATATTTAATAGCAACCCAGCTATGGTTAAATATAATTATAAGAAGTGACTCAGTATATAACGCACTTGGCTATAACTCAAGACTATCAGAAGTTGCCATCAAAAAGGGTAACTTTACAGAGGTCTAGTAACCCCCTAACAACCAATCAACACTAAGCATCCACTAGTATAGGCTAGATCTCTGTAAACATCACCCTGTTGATGAATTCCCTGGAGTTCTAAAGAACATGGACTTGATTCTTTTAGAGACATTAGTTAGCAGATTTATCAACCCCTGTTCAGGCATCCAAGCATGAAAGTATAATAACAGTATAAAATACACTCACCGGCCACTTTATTAGGTACACCATGCTAGTAACGGGTTGGACCC
>WMED01011490.1:0-15240 GCA_019650415.1 Pipa parva
ATCCAGTGGAATCTAAACGTTACCCGATACAATCCAGTGGAATCTAAACGTTACCCGATATAATCCAGTGGAATCTAAACGCACAGCAAGAGAATTTAACAGTGAAAATGGGAAAATGAAGGGAAATTGTTGACTCTTGGGGGATACTTATAAAGACCATTAGCTTCTAATGGAAGGCAGCCATTGCAGGTGCAGTGGTACAAATCTATGGGACCACAGCTTTTCTAAAGCCCCACAAAGAAAAACAAATCTTTCTGGTGCGCACAGCTCACTATCCATCCAAGAGAAAAATGACATGGCTGTGTGTTCTTGGCGATTTAATAAAGTTTATTCTATTTATAGCCAACATGTCTTCCATAAATACAAAGACTTCTTCTTCTTTATTTCTCACAGACTCATTAACAGCAACTTCCTCCATCTGATTTTTGAATCTATACAGTTCATTTAACATTCACTCAGCCAGTGCTTTGTTCAGGAACAGCTTCTTTACTAATGGAAACTATTTATCTTAATAAAATGGTGAAACATTTGTGCCTCTTATTTAGTCATTTGTTAGCGGTTTGCTCAGAACTACCCAGAGTGCAATGTAGCTTTAACTATAACAGTGCCAATAAACAGTAAACACACACGGTATCTCTACCCATCTTTTCTCTTTCTGCTCTCTGATTTACTAGTCTATTACATGTTTGACTAACTCCATAGCTGGTCCAAGATGCTTTGGTCCAGTTTCATGTATTTAATTTTAGTATCTTAAAGGACCAATAATAATAATAAAGAAAATTAAAATGTATATTTGCCATGTTTTTTTTTCCACCTGTGTTTATTCCACGAATTAAGGGATCCACCGTTCCTAACCTGGGATTCAAGTTTTAGGCCTTACCTTCCACCTGCTAATGTAAAATAAGCAGTGTCCACCTGTACAAGTGATCCCTTTACTGGAGGCCGTAGACTCACATACCTCTGTGAGGTCTGTCTTATTTCCCTTATCCCAGATGAGGTCACCAAATTCTTAGTAAACTGGGCTGGGCTGAGTTTCCAACTCCCTATACCCAATAAAAAAACACATTAAAGGAATATTGGAATTAATGAAATACTGTCCAATATTCATACCTATGGTTACCCACTCAATAACTATTGGGATGGGTGACTTTATATGAATAATTTAAAAATATGCATTTGCCCTGTGACCCTTACTTGAGGGAGGCATCACAGCCAGGACCTGGGTTCCTAATTTTCCATGGTCAATCTTCATAAAGGGACACTAAAGACTCAGAAAAAAATGATTGTGTATAGGTTAGCAGAACTTAGAATAGCTTACTTACCCAGACATAACCAGTATTTAATTATTTACCTAGCTTCAAATAGCAGCTGCTATAGGTCACAGAGTTCCTCCCGAAGGGGGTAATTCACCATAGTGTGAAGTGAACTCCGGATCCTTCGCATCACTTCGCACACACTGTTATGCGTTTGCTGATGTCCTGCACGTGGACATCAGCAAACGCTTTAAAGGGTTTCCAGTCTCGGCGAGACCACTCGAGTCGCCTCGCCGAGACTGGAATCCCTTTAAAGAGTTCGCTGATGTCCGCGTGCAGGACATCAGTGAGCGCATAACAGTGTGTACGAAGTGATGCGAAGGATCTGAAGCTCACTTCTCACTATGGTGAATTTACCGGTAAAAGTTCTGGACTTTGTTCACTGAGGGACTAGAGCAAAATGAAATGACTAGAAAGTCAAGGTATTACCTTGATAAATCCAGCATGTGATTTCATCACAAGATAAAATATGCTGACTAGATCAGTTCAATACAATCCGCACACACAATGCTCAGGTAGTTAAAGGGATAATCTGCAAATCCTATTTTATAGGTATTTTAAACGCATGAACAACTCAATCTTAAAAAATAGCTATCAAGATCATCCCTTTAACTAGTTGTACTAGTAATTATTATATTATATCTCAGAGATGTATACATACATGCTAAATGGGAAAATATTTATTTAATTTTTTGGTGTTACTGGTCCTTAATGATGGCTATCAGGAGATACTCATGCTGTTATAAAGCTATGGTTTTATCCATCAGTATAATAAGAAAACATTTTATACCTTGAAGGCCAGATGCAATAATTTATTAACCAAATATAGTGATGTTAGTTCTGCATCAGACATTTTAAATGGAATACCATGCATTTAGACATTGCAGTTATCCCAAGTAGCAATAAGCTTTATGTTTCATTAAACATCATCCTGGTTGTCACAAAATAACCAATTAAATTGCCTATTGCATTAAGTGTTAGGAAAAAGCAGTGTGAGGATTACAATTATCTTTGACCTTTATGGACTAAAAGAAATTCACACATACGCACATAGACATAGGTATATGCACACAGCCTCAAGCAACATCATGGACTGTGAACATTGCTTCAGTTAGCACAATCTTTGTTACTTTTTTGCATAAGATATTATAAACATTAATAAAAAGGAAATAATCATTTTTATATTATATAATGCACCTTTTACCAGCAGTGCAAAACTAGTAAAGCATGGGTGCTTTTTAATGATCAGGTAAATACTTAGGGGGTTATTCACTAAAGTTCAAATTGTTTCATATAGGTGCGAATTTGCCAGATAAAGACAGTCACAATAGGCTGCTACTGTCGCAGTCATGTCTTTATAATGAGAATATTGTCGCAGTCGTGACTTTATTATGAAAAAAATTTTGTAATCTTAACTTTAAAAAATTGTCGCAACTTTACAAATTGTAGCAGATTTACTATTCAACAGTCAAATTCGCACCTTAGTGAATAACCCCCTTAGAGCAGTGATGGCTAACCTATGACATGCGTGTCAGAGGTGACACGCAGAGACGTTTTTTGCTGACACGCATCATGGGGGCGTTCATGCTGCGCACTCAGTAGGAGAGTTGCCCTACCTTCAAAAAATTATGAATTTTTCTTCAAAATGACACACCACCTGAGTTATGCTCAGTTTTTTGATAAATTTGGCACACCGAGCTCAAAAGATTATCCATCACTGACTTAGAGGATCATTTATTAAGGTGTGATGTTACTTCCTTGTCATTTTCAGTGCGCAACGATCCGATCCGCTCCATTTTGCAGCAAGCAGATTCATACTATTCAGCAAAGTACTAGCGAAATGAATTAAAGTGCATCAGATTGAAAAGTTACCATCAGCATCCAAACTGGTGGAAAGTGTGGTAAAAGTATAAGTAAATATCAGAATAGTCATGAACTGTGCCCACTATACAAATCTAAATGTCCAACATAAACACTCTCCAAACAGCCAAAACCAGTGCTAAACAATTTTAAAAGCTAAATCAACAGCAAAGGAACAAAACAAAAGTAACACCAACATCAGGAAGGGTCATTTATTTATTTTTTTACAGTGCCTTAAATAGAAAAAGGAGGGGGAAGAGGAAGGAGTGGAAAGAGGAGGCCAACCTCAGTCCAACAAGTTTCATTGAAAGCAATTAGTCATGGACACCAGCAATATAAATCCACTGATTCTATCCAATAGTAAACTTCATAATGGTTTCCTGTTAGGTAGATCCAGTGTTATAAAATAGACATGGAATCCACCGACCTTCAACATTGGTATCACTGGCACAGGAGGAGGACCTCGCCTGGTGGAGATTTTACTGGAAATGTTTTGTTAATGATGTATAGTGGTTGTGGGGTGAGGACAGTTCAGGAATTTATGTCCTACATTGAGGCCAAGGCAGAAGATGATGCCTTTCTATTGGAATACATTTTGGGCAAATAAGCATTCATGACTTTGCAGTCAGTGGAGTCCCATCTAACAGATGGAGGCTAAGGGATGTGGTATTCAGTCTTGACTCTGAATTGAAACATTCCCCTTTTATCCACCTAAAAATTGGGGTAGATGAAAGGGGAGGAGATCAAATTGATCCTCTCCAGGGACACATTCCCCTTACCACTCAGCAGTGGAGGTGTGGAGATGTGGGGTCCATAGGATCCCTGCAAATTCTTGTTTTTTCTAAGTTAAAATACTAGGGAATTACTTGTATATTTTATTGAACCCCAGGTCTCCTCTCTGGAGAATAAAAGACCTACTGTTAAGTATTTCCCTCCCTCCCCCCTAGAATCACCCGCAGAGTCTTTGCTTTAGTAGTCCTTTAAATGTTTCACATATTCAAATGCAAGATACAGTTATCATTTCGCTCAGTTGTAATGATATATTACGGTCCGCAATAATTGCAACTTTCCAAAAAATAGGTTACAAAAGACTTGAATTTCAAAATTTATAACCAACTAAAGAGTTAAAAAGTCTTCATGTTAATAAATATATTTTTCCTCCCAAGAGGTAAAGAAAATAGATCATAACAATCACAGTTGGGCGCCATGGATAGAACATTTTTCAAAAAAAGCTATTTTCAAAGCTACAGTATAACATCATTAATGCGCCACACTGAAGACATTGGCACATTTACCCATCTGGAGCAAAAATGGGTCTAAGAATAATGGCATGCCAAAGGCACAAGTGAAGAATACAAATGAAAAAATATAGCAGATAGAAGCGCTCATTCAGCCTGGGGTATGATCTCTCCTACGTTGAAGTTAAATTTTGTTTAATGTTTTCTAGAAAATTGAAAAAAAGAGAAAAAGGAAACAATGTGTCTTGATGATTGGCTTAACCATCTGCACAGATATTTAAAAAAATAGACCTGAAATTGCAAGCGTTAATATCTCGAGAGAGCCATGATATTGGTTTCTGTATGCTAGCTTTGTCATTTATTAAAATGTTACTAAAATTAAGGTAGGAATGAAGCGTGCAGTTGTGCTGTAGTTTAAAGACTACATACAGTACTTTGCTGGTTCAGACACAATTTGTATAGCCCATGACTCTCTCTTATCTTTTAGTAAATGCTTAGAGTTGAGATTGCTATAGCTTCTTATATTTCTTTATGTGGTCTCGAAAATAGTTCCTTAAGCCAGTTATCATTACTGTAGTGTATTCATTTTCCCATTAATTCAGTTATGTTAATTGAAGACAGCACATATAGATCGATTTTTACAAACTCGTATTTGTAATATCTCCTTGTATTTGTTTCCTAGTATTATGCCAATGGGTAACATCCCATAGACTCATCAAGCAACATTTTAAAGCAACAATGATTCATTTGGAAAGAGGCTTAATGGAAATGATAAATAAAATAGAATTCTGAGTTATGATTGGTCCATGTGGCTTTGCAAACAATTCATAACAATCACTCACTTATGTATCAAGAGATCAGAAACTTCTCAGCATTACTTCACTGCTGATTTTCTACTGCAGTACACTGTCATATGTGTTTAATAGCTGTTAAAATGATATAACCAATAACTGACTTTTTGATGGCTTTTATCTATCAGCCCACCCATTACTGTCTACATTCCTGTAGCTTATCAAATACCTGTATGTCATCTAGACAGGTTGTTTAACAAATATTGTAATCTTTATTATTCTCAATTTGTTTCTATATTGAGTGAAAAATACAGCTTTTCTCCTGTATATCTTTAACAGTAAAAATATAGTGAAAGGCAACTATTATAAATACTACAGCCAAGAGCAGCTGGGTTGATGCAACCTCAGGGAAAGTATGTTGTACAATTTCAATTGAATTGATTTGATTTTTTTCTCAAGATACTTTGACCTTTTCAGTTCATGTGTGGAAGTGTAATTACTTGTGATTATGTGGCTTTCATTTCATACTCACTCTCCATTGAGGTATTTATGGTAGATTTTAACTGATCATCAACATATCAAACTGGGTGTGGTATTCTAGGCTGATCTCCCTTATACATTATAAATGAGAGGAGTGGAGTGTAAATAAGTCTACAACACACAGTCAAGACAGCTGTGTTATGTACATCTTATTACATAAGCTTTAATTGTGCATTGAATATGGAGTCAGCATGTTAGGAAAGATTTTGATCATGATTATTTACTACAATTCTTTTTTTGAACAAACTGATCAGAAACCTGCCAGTCAGAGCCAGCTCTGGCCCTATTGGCACCCTAGGCCCCCCCCCCCCCCCCCCCCCCCCCCCCCCCCCCCCCCCCCCGCCCCCCCCAACCCGTGACGCCCCCCCCTCCTCCCCACACAAACCTCCTAATGGCAGAGCCGGCACTGCTGCCAGTATTGGGAATGATAATTAAAATAATCACATAAAGCAGATTGCTGTGACAAAAATGTTTTACTGGATTGAAAATGGCATTACGAGAGGTAAATTAACACTTATTATGCTATAGTTTAGCAGTCTGTGCCAGTGGTGGATGCTGGCCTTTCAAGGAGGGAAAGCTCAATTTCAGCCACATCATAAAATGTGTCGGTTTATTTATACGTGAATTCTACCCTCCGTTCCTTTTCAAGAAAATGATCTGCGACCCTGTTGTACCAGCAAGGCGTCATTTCCAGGGACTTGACTACACTACACCAAAAGATCGCTGATTCGCTCATTTCGCTATCAAAAAGGGATTCAGCCTCAGACAGATCATCCGCTGAGCGTCCGATGGGTGGGACAAAGCTCAGCATTTATCCAATGACTCGTCTCATTTCACTGAACTTTTTGCTTCACTATTGAACTCTGTGGACGCTCAGCATCCACACTGTTTAAAGCACTGTGAAGCTGCGGGAATGAGTGAGAGGAAAGCCGCATCGTTACCAGTGATAAGACGCTGATTCTGAACAAAAGTGGAGCACGTTGTAGCGCATATTTAGTCAATGACATGTACACACAACAATATATATTTGATCACTTATTTTTTGACATTTTAGGGGAAGCTGAGTTTCCCTTGCCGTCTTAGAGCAATCGCCACTGGTCTGTACATGATAAAAGTTACAGGCAACTTCGTTGCAGTCGTAACCTTGTTACAGAATGACTGCCATATTGGTGACACTGCTCAGATTCACAGCTCTAGAAATCTTGGAGAATTGCAGTTCTTTATTTGATCCTCTCTCATACCTTGCATGGAATGCAGTCATAACGGGGCAACATTTATGTAAAACAAATGAAGATACAGCAAAGAAATCCAAAACAAATCTGCATTATCTATTGTGGTCAAGGTGGCAAAACAGCCTAGGGAAACCCATTTTCTAAAATAAATAGAAAGAGAAATCATTTTAAAACTCTATCAAGGGGTAAAAATCAATATTTAATAATATCTTGAGGTAAAGCACATTACCAACCAATTTATGTTGGTTCAAACAAAGGCAACTGAGACACACTCATCCCATAAATCTTACTTTTCAAGGTATCTAATACATATCAAGATGGCATTGGTAACTCCCATTTGTTGATATAGCAAAATGAGAATTAATGGTCATAGTTATGATTGTTAGAGGAACAGAGGAAAGCAGATATTTTGACATGGCAGTCCAATGTCTTTGTTTATAAGAACAGTAATGAGATATATCAGAATTCCAATAAGACATCTAAGGTAAAATGTTGGGCTAAATAATGTATGATAATCCACCAAACACAATACATGCTAACAAAAATTTAAATAACACATTTGTCATACTGTGACCTGTCTAGGTACTCATTCTCATACAATACATGGAAAATGACATTTTCTTTAGATAGACATTTAGAAATATAATACTTATATGCCTGGTGCATCCCAAACACCCCCCCGATACATACATGTCATTATACAAAAAATGATTTAGCTGCCTAGATTTTCTGAATGCTTCTAGGAGAAAAAGTGCATTGCGCTATTTAAAAAGAAAGATTTCCTTGGAAACCTTCATTATTCTTAATCCCATGACATTACATTCTCCCTGTCTTGTTATTGTTGAACTTTGGAAAGTCCATATCGATGGAATGTTATTCTCCTTGAATGTTCTAAATAATCAAAAAGTTCCCTGCAGCTGGACCCTAAAAATAATTCATGTTTCCAGAGCTGTTATGTTAAATATCATTAGTATCATAATAAATATTTCCCAATACTTACATATTTATAGAAATGATATTTTCATGTGCTTAAACATTCTGTAAATTATTCATAGATTCTGTTGTGCAAAATGAATAGCTTAGAGATATCCCTTGCTGAACCCAGGTTGAGGCTTTAACTAACCAATTAATCCAATACCCAATAAGTATTTTGAGTCAGGGACAAATTGTTTAAAGCAGGGCTGGGCCAAGATTTTTTGATGCCTCTAGTCCTTGATAACAGACAACCCCCCCACCCCCACACACACACACACACACCCCTGCATAATCCCACTCTCAGCCTGCTGCACGGCTTAGTAGGCTATTATTGCTTCTATGCAGTGGTGGCCCGATGATCTGATTCTTATCTTCTGTGCACTGCTCTGTCTGGGAGCTCAGGGGATTAAAATCAGATCATCACCACCTCTGCATAGAAGTACTAGCAGAGTGTAGGAGTCTTACTAGCGCTACTAGAAGGATGTCATCCACAAGTGTTACCCCCCGGCCCTGCAGACAGAGCCTGGTCATGGAAAAGATAGATTGAGACAGGGAAAAGGAGGGGGTCGCGAGCACCAAGATAGTGGCCCCTTCAGCAGCGCCCTAGGTGGCTGCCTACCCTACGACCCAACCCTGGTTTAAAATATTTTTTTGCAAGGAGGATTTGAGGCAAGTTATTACTCCTCAGTGTTTAAATAAAGTCAGCTTGCTGAAAGCACAGAATAAACATAAGATCCAGGATATGATCCCAAAAATTGCAATTATATGTTTACAGTTATCATTTTACTTACATTTTTTGTACATTAACAAAAAAGAACGCAAAGCTCTAAATAATCATTTATACAGTGTTACACCTTTTTGCCTCCTGTGCATTTTACCCATGATCCTAGGATACTGTATAAACATTTGGCCCAGGGTAGCATTCACACCCCTGAGTTCCTTTTAATTGAGGTAGGTATAGCAGCAAAACATATGTTAAAGTTGCCCGCTAGCAGCTACACATTCTTTATAAACGGTGACAGCACTTTGTGCTAATTATTAAAAAAGCAATAGTAATTTTTAGTGCATATAATAATATTACATGACCATAGCAGTAACAGAATAAGATATAATGCAAGAGAGCAATTTGTTATATATATTATAAAGTATCTGTCCTCACAAGGGTAGCTTTAGCCTGCAGTGGCAGGAATCCACTAGTGCTTCTTTACAACTTTTGCCCATTCTAATATACAGTATAACTAGCTGACCACAGTCCTAGATGGCCCAATCCATCATCACTAAACAGATATGGGAAGCCACTTCCTTGGAGATGGCCCTACACCTCCTGTACACTGGCTGAAATCCATTGCCAGTCTCTTCATTGGGTAAAGTAGATTTCCTCACAGTGACAAAAAATGCCCATCGTGGTCCCAGATTGACCTACAATTCCCCAGATTGCTCCACAAATTATCCTAAAATACCAAGCAGAAGAACTCTATATATATATAATGATAATCAGTAAAAGGAATGAATACATAAATAGGGTGTAATATATCTGTGTGAAGTGTATAGTATTCATAATGAAGCACATACATTGCGATACACTCATAACAAATAAAAATGAGACAATGAGGATGATGATAAAATGTGAAAACAAGAAAAAGTTGAAAAGAGTAAGATCAATGTAATTAAGGTCATAAAATATTTTTTTTCCAAATAATAAACCTCACAGTTTCTCTTTTACATAGTTGCAAAAATAGATCTGTACTTTATAAATTAGATAAGATTTGTTTAAGACTTACAACTCTAGTATTATAGGAATTGGTATTGTACGAGGAATCAAAAACGTTTAGTAAGGATATGTTTATTGTTTTATACAATGTCTGTCAACTATGCTCCTTGAACTTAACTTTTAGAGATCTTCTAGTCCAGTAAATATACACTAACTGACCAGGGCATTGTGTAGCATAAATTAGACCATGGTGTTCCAGTATAGGTGTAGTGTACAGATGTATCTACTACTAATTTAAGTTGAACCCTGTTGTTGTATACAGTGTAATGTAATGCATTTATAAGGATGTAAGAGAATGTAAAGTTATGATCTGTTCTGTAAGAGTTAACTTGTTTGAACAGCTCCAGGGAGGATGGGTTGCCTGGGAGACACGGGGATTCAGAGGGAAAACTAGGCCTTATGCACAAAGTCTTTCTTATCTTCCTTCCTGCGAGCGCATGGAGATACCATGGACTCCTGCAGATAGTTTTATTCTCCCAGTGATCATTCCAATCCTTGCTAAGAATTAGAATCAGGGTCCTTTTGCCTCTATAAGGGAGTCAATTCAGACATAGGGGAAAAGCCTATACAAGGACCTCTTTGCACATCTGGTAACCCAGTTAGGCCTCTGGCAAGGCCCAGAGCCTTGAGACTCATTTGAATGTTTGGTTGCCTCATTCTGCACTGAACACCAAGGGTATTCTATTGCCATACACCAAGCACATCCTACTAGGAGTGCCCTGGGGGTCAGATACTTACATCATATGTGCAACCCCCCTATTTTACAAAAAGTGTGTGCGCACTAGGAACATGCCCAGGGCCTGAAACCCATTCTAGCTACTGTGACCAGATCGATCTGGACATGTGCAGTCAGTTAGTTTCACTGAAACTTGGAGGGGGTGTTGCTACTGTATACTGCTGCTAGATCAATCAGGTAAGTATTATATACCACTATAGTTCTCCTTTAACCTTAATGTCAATGTCTTCATCCAACTCTGTCCCTTATCAGAAAATATTTTCCTTTCTTGTTACAAACTGCTAATAGAAGCTTTGCACTCATCTACTGAATTCATGGGAAACAGCAGATTCAGAAAAGTCTTGGAGCAATTATCTAAAATCTCCAACCATTTAGAGTAAGACTAGTCATCACTAAATGTGGGTTCCAAGTTAATTCACTACCCTGTGGGAATAACACCCTCTTCAATATACTACTGTAGATTTATGCTATCTCTCCAATGTCACACTTTATCTTTAAACAGTTTCAAAACCATAACCCAAATGAAATAATTATTTCATTGTGTAACCATTTATCTCTTATTTTCTCACCTTCTTTGTTATTTTGAGATTAATTTTCAACTTCAACTCTTCTTTTCTGCCTCTCTATCCAAAATTTTAGATGATTCTTCCTAACACCTTAGGCAACTGTCTACAAGAGAATAAGAAAAAAAATGATTAGAAAAAAGAAAGAAAGATGTTAGACTGCCCCAAGAAAAGTTCAAGTTTGGTAAGAATGTTACACAAAAACAACTGGCTATAGAGGCAATCTTATCATTAGTATTTCACAACTTAGAAAAGAAAATGAATAAACCGTGAAAATAAAGTCTTGAATAATAAAATCTGAAAGTTGCATGCAATGGATGAAACAGCGAGATGCAAAAAGCAGATAAACATGAAAGGCTTCACACAGTCATTCATCACTCCTGTAATAATAATAATAATTCTGTAATCCTATAGTGTTTTCTGTAAAGTAGCAAAATGAATTTGCAGATTTGTTGACTAAAAAAAGAAAACTGTGTATTGTTTAGGAATAAGTTTTAAGAACAGTTTTGAAGCAAAATTGAGAGGTACAACATTTACAGTAGTGCAAATTCAGAGTAAGAATCATTATCCATATCTCTGGAGAGTCTTATGTCCATTTTTAAAATGCACTATATAAAGTGGTGGACATTGATTTCACAGTAGGTGAATGTGCGGATACTTTCAAATACTTTATTAACGTGCAAAATACATTGTATCCACAGCCACCAAGTTTCTTACTTATCTTCTCATGAGGATGATATTATATATAATCTTTCAGATTTCAATTTCACACACCTCAACTAACCCTACAATAGAAATTAGACTACAGTTACTTGGATGAAACTTGGATACCTTTTTAAATATAGTTACCACATTTGTTTTAAGCCAAGCCTTTACTTTTATACAATAATTTTCACATTGACAGTTATTAAATACACATACTGATTTATGGGTCCTATACAATGTGTCAGCTTGTAGAAGTCATGCACCGGAGTGGGCATCAAGGCAATCCTAAACTGCCACCCCCACATAACTTTGTCCATGCCTGGCTTTAATCTGGGTGCCTTACATGACTGTGACTCAGCCCAGTGTGTTATCCCATATATAAGTCTTTGATGCTTATGATTCTTACTTTTGGGCTAGGACCTTGAAGGTGGAAGGATCCCATCTGGTATTGTTAAGTTCATTTTGGATGTTAGCTTACCTCAGAGGTGAGAGACAGCCTTATAGCTAGGGCTGAGAGCTAGTTACCCTCTAAAAGCACTAAGGTTTACTGAATGGGAGGGTTACAGGTGCAAGGTGGTATATCTCTGGAGGCACTAAGGTGTACTTGACAGAGTACAGGTAAATACAGAGGAACACTGACCCTCAGAACCCGGAAGCATAGGGCTAAGGGAGAGCCCAACACGTGTCAGCATCAGAGATCAGCAAGGACATGAGTGGTACAGGTAAGCACAGCACTACTTGTGACAACTATACAGTATGGATTGTATTGCTATGGAATTTTGGTCAACTTTCTATATACATGAGATAAGCTGTATGTTAACTAATATTGCATTGCAGCTCTGAAACTGATTAGAGCATCAAAATTGCCTCTTTACTCTAGAAAGCGATACAGCATTACAACCACTCAGGTGCGTGTAATCCTGTTTTATATGAAACCTACTCTAAAGGGTATTTACATAGGTTGACCCCATATGAGTGCTCACATGGTACTGATCACTGTGTGACTTTATGAAAACTATTTTTGCCATTTAAGAAACACACGAACATAGAAATGACAAAAGTTGGCAAGTGGTTGCAAACAAAAATGGACATTTTTCACATTCAGAGCGCAGTTGTCACAAATCACAATATTTGTATCTCTCTCTCTTGCCAGGGAGATGTGCTTTGTTGGTAGGCAAAAATACACTACTACCAGCATCTCCAATAACAACTGCACCGTGCAACTGTGACATAGCTACAGGGAATTTAAATTGTCAGCTTTGCAGTTTGGCATGCTGACATACTTCTCTTTGATTTGTGTCCTGGCCAATGTTCCTGTACAGTTCTTTCTTCATGTTCTTCTGTGATTTCCATTTCTTTAGATCCTGTTCCAAGTGCCCGTTTGAGTTGCAGTCATGCAGTAACTGATTCACTTCCTTCTGTGAGTTCCAGTTCCAAAGTTCCTGCTTCAAGTGAATTTTGCAGTTCCTCAGTTTCTGTTCACCTGCTCCCATGAGTTACATCTATTCTGTTTCTGATTGGAAGTGTGAGTTGATATTCTAAAGTCCCTGCATTAACATATCCTGTCAGTTGCAGTTCTTGCATCATGTGCTCCTGTAAGTTTTAATCTATAGTCCCTGCTATAAGTATTGTGAGTTATAATACTGCTAATTCTGCCTGAAGTGTATGTGTGAGATTCAATTTGCTTGATCCTGCCTTCTACTTAGCTATTACCAGTGTGGGGGTAACCTGGGGAAGACCATACCTCCTTGTAGAAGTTAAGGGTTAAAACTAGAAGTCTCTTGGATACCATGCCCTAGAATTAACCAACCTGGAGCAAGTATATTTACATTAAAGTATGTGACAGTGAAAAAACCTGACTAAAACTGTACAGCGCTAAATCGGAGATCAAAAATACAACACCATGTACAAAATATACATAAAAATGAAAATAAAAAGTTCATGAAAAAGTTGCTTGCAGCTTAATCCGGCAGGAATGAGTTTCCAAAACTTCCTTGATCAGTAATATGTAATAACCAAAAGACTCTATGGAAAAAGCGCATGAAACAACATAGTGTAACCTGTATACACAAAATGAATGAGGAAAGACAAAAGCCCTCAATAACCAATTGGTAAAAATTGTGTGAAAAGGTGTAAAGTAAAAACACCACGTGAAAATATGTAAAGTGGCCGCTCACCGACTCCAATAAATTAATTCACTTCAAATGCAGAAGGTAAAGCAAACTTCCCAATGATATAATCTGATTTCACGTTCTCCCAAACAGAGAAACTCTTATGGAAATTGGACCCACTTAAGGTAACATCAATGGAACTCCTGATGTCCCAAATCACAGCAATGGACTTGGGTTACATGTGTGAAAGTGAGGAAAAACAGAAAATGCTCCACATGGCATAATAAAGTTTTAATATGGTAAAATTTTTTAAATAAAAGTAATGCACTTACAAAGTGACTTCTTGGGTAATGCATTGAATATCATCCAGTCAGGCAAACTTCCAAGACAATCCAATGAAGTAATACAAAAACCAACCTGTAGACAAATGCATGTATTGGTGGTCTGTATTGTGTAGAAAAGGAATATTGCCCTCTGGGGACTGAAAAAACCGCTGCTCTACGCATTTCACCAGACTCTGTGGCTTCTTCAGGAGTAAAAAAATGGTAATGATAAAAACATGAGATACATTAAAGTATCTCATGTAGCCCCCCTGATCTCAAGAAATCACTTGAACCCAAAGGGTAATTACATCAGTTGCCAAAGCAGCATTTACTGAAGTGTTACCCTCACTATCACTATTAGCGAGCCTCACCACCAAGCTCTAGGTTCACTCATCTACATAGAGCTGGAAAAGCTTCCCATGTTGCCATCTGGTTATCATGGCCATGGTACAAAGAGTTCTGGAGCTGGTGAGGTTAGAGAATGAGCTATAATTCTCTAATCAGTTTCATGTCTCAATTATACATCGCTTCTAAAATCTGATTTACTCAGACCTGGCTATTTAGTTAATTAACAAGAGGACTGCAGTATATCAAAGCAACAATTTAAATATATTCTGAGTTTTAAATATTATGGCATGAACTGTTCAGAAAACTTCCATTAAAGTTGTCTTCATAAACAATCATATGAACAAGCTGAATTAATTTTCTTAGCTGCTATGGCATCAGATACCCCACTCATTTATTATAGAGCTTTAATTCATGATCACATTCTAGCCTTCGTTTATATTCCATTTGCCACATTATGATGAATAGTCAATTGTTTTGCTTTGTACGATGCTTAAGAAAATGAAGACTGGAACAACAATCTTTTAGACTAATGTGGTTTTCCACTAATCAAGCAAGTTAAAAAGAAAAAGAAGTTTACTGTCAAACAGCAATACATTTTACACATTACACAATGTTACTTTCCGTAATGCTATGTTTAAAGCATTGCTATGGATGTGAGATCATCTTTATAATATTATAAATCTGTAAAAGGAAAGCGCAAAAAACAATTGTGCACTAAGTGCATTACCAATAGT
>WMED01011491.1:0-15240 GCA_019650415.1 Pipa parva
AACTGTCAAGGGCACGATTTACTGATCCTATATAATATCACCTCCTGAATTCCACCGAGTATAGTTTTACTATGTGTGATATTCAGTAACACTTCCTGAAGTCCTCATTTAAATTCCGACATTCTTCTATTGCTTTCTGTCTCTATTTTTTTTTTTCTTTTAAACGCACAACATTCATAACCCCCACACGCTGTTTTCCTTTTCCGTAGATTTGAAATGCAGGATGTTCCAGACAGATAAAGCATTTTATCATGATAAAGAAGTCTTAGCAAAGACAGAGTCCCAGGTGGTGGAACCCACTGCTGTAATCCAACGATTAAGAATATATATTTGGTCTCGGATGCTGTTAGTTGTGAAACTGTGGCCTGTTATGAATGTTCTTCTTTGATGATCACCTCTAAAAAAAAAAAAGAGCGAGAGAGTCATCTTTAACACTACAAGCTAGCCACTGATATGACTCTAGTTATTCCCCTGCCTTTCACATAGACATCCAATTTAGATAACGCACTGCACGGAACTGCAGTCCCTTAAGAATTACTGTTAGCATATTTATTGATATTATTTGCTCGCCACTTTTTTTTCTCAGCAGCAAACAGATTCGCAGTGAGTTCCCAGCATAATCATTTCAATTTTAGTTTTTTTTTTCTTCTCTAATTTATTTTATTAACTAGTACTAAAAAATATGCTCTAATGATATTATACGAATTTTTTTGTGTTTCCCATTACATTTTGCAAATATGCCTAAATGCTATTGTGTAATATGCTGTTTTATAACTCCGTCACCTTACATCAGGGAGGATATCAGTTCATGAATAATGAGTTTTAATCGCATTTCGCTTTAATTTTATTGACGCATTCTGCAGAAAGAAGGCCTCTATGATAAGGCCACTTGGTCATTTGAGTAAATGAGGATAGTTATTAGAAAAATTGCATATAGCAGAGTGCCTCCGATTGTGTTCAATTTAAATAACATTCATTTGTAATCCCACATGCCATGCTAATAGCATTTTCCAATACTGTACCTGTATTTTCTGGTAACACCATCCTATGAACAATAAATTTCACAAGCTAGATCTGTAGGCCGAATATAGTATAAATCTAGGGAAATGGGGATGCTGCTGTTTGTTAATATTGATCCAGTGGGTAAAAAAAACAATACATGTTTAATGCTACAGTTAACCCTTCACGTGGTAGCCCACCAAGAGATGCAGCCTCAATTTCCTAGCTCAAAATCCAGGAGACCTCCTGCTTACAAATTAACCCTTTTTAACCCTCAGTGGATGCAGTGGATGCAGCAATGCTTTACTTAAAAAGTGGCATATTAGAAGAGAGGAGAAATTTAAAGGGTATGTAAACCCAGTAAAAAAAAAATAAAAAATATATATATATATATATATATACAGTATATAAATGTAATAAACAAGCTTTCAGAGGTTAATTCTCCTTCATCATGTGAAGAGGAGAATTAACCTTCAAAAGCTTGTTTATTTATTTATTTCTTTTTTAAAAAGACTGTTAGTCCAATAAAAAAGTATCACCAAATACTGCAATAATCATTTTTTATATACATATATAGATATATACACATACAGAAACTACTAATTATTGGCAAATGCTGTGACTTTTTTTTTAAGCCATGTGAGTAGGAGGAGATCATGGGACTGTTATGTCCTAATATCTCACGAGTCAATTCTGAAACTGAACTGTACATATATAAAATGAGGGGGGGGGGAGGTAAGGAATATAATGGACTATTAAATACACAGGCATTTAATACAATCAAACTAAGCAGGGTTGTACTGAAAATTACAATTTACTCAGGTTGGGCAGGGCACTCTACCCTAACGTATATATCAAACCAGCTTTTCTTTTTTAATGGGTTTAAATATACTTTAAGGCTGCACAAATTTAGATCCTTCTTTCAGATGTGCTGTAGATCACACATACCTTGGTATTGGTTTTCTTGCACTACTGCCTGGATCCTTCCCACCTCCAAGGTGGTGGACCAAAGATGAAGATCCTCGGTGTCTAACTGGAGTTCAGGGGCCCACCAGGAAACATGAGATCTGAGGCCTACCAAGGAAACAAGAGATTCGGGGTACACCAAGGAAACAAGAGATCAGGAGCCCATCAAAGAAATAAGAGATCAGGAGCCCACCCAGGAATCAAAAGATCTGGGGTACACCAAGGAAACAAGAGTTCAGGGGTACACAGAGGAAACAAGAGATCAGGGACCAACCAGGAAACAAGTGATTGGGAATCCACTAGTAAACAAGAGATTGAGGGACCGAAAGAAAACAAAATATTGGGGATCCACTAGTAAACAAGAAATTGGGGGCCCACCAGAAGACAAGAGATCATGGACCCACCAGTAAACAAGAGATTGAGGGTCCTCAAAGCAAAATATTTCTTATCTCTTTATTCACCTCTTCAGTTCATGTGATTTGATTGTTTCCTACTTTTTTGTCTTTATACCTTTACCCTCTTTATACTACCCTCAGGAATATGCCATGATGGTCCAGTTTAAAACTTTAGAAGGGTCCACCAGAAATTTTCCCTTGGGCCAGTTTGACACTGAAGATCCTACCTATACCTATATCGATAAATATATACAGACAGACAGACAGACAGACAGACAGACAGACAGATAGATAGATAGATAGATAGATACAGATAGATAGATAGATAGATAGATAGATAGATAGATAGATAGATAGAGACAGACAAGCAAATATTCCTCTTAGCTTTGTTACTAATCTCTGTCCCAGGAGGTTTGCCAATTATTTTGCGAACTGATTATTCCTGCCAGTAGGCCTTGGGATATTGTCACTTTGACACATGATGAATCCCTAAATTGACATCTTATTAAGAGAATGAATATGAAGAAGTGGATTGTAAGTTCATAACTGGTGTTATTTGTAAACTGTGCTAGAACTCTGTACATCACAGAATATATTGATCTTTGCTGACTAAGCAGAGTTAGTGAAGTGTCGAATTGTGGTGAAATCCCACATTTATGGAACAATTGCCAAAATAAAATAAATAAATAAATAAATAAACCTCCTTAGCGTTTGTCCCAATAGCAGATCAAACAGCAAATCTTAAAATGGGGGAGCAAAATTAAATCAATATAGCGCTGACATACATTGAAAAGAAGTAGAAATGCAGAAACTATTTTATCTTTTCTGATCCAAATTGGTTTTTTTTTAATAAGTAACTAAAATACTGGTCCAAACAGATTAAATAAAACAAAGAGAAAAACAACGAGAGATTTTTCCTCTTCTACAAATATCTCCCGTAATATTTGTACTTTAACTTACCTTATCTGTAATACGTCTGAGCGCTCAAAGGGGCTTATTGGCTAAAGTCTGAATTGTTGTGTAAAAGTGCGAATTCGCCAGCTAAAGACAGTCGCAAAAAACTGCTACTGTCGCAGTCGCATTTTATAATGAGAATATTGTTGCAGTCGCAACTTTACTATGGAAATATTGTCACAATTGCAGCTTTAAAATTGTCGCGGTTGCGACTTTACAATGGAAGAATTGTTTCAGTCGCAGATTTGCTATGGGCATCCGCTGTTTGAGAATTTGACAGTCGAATTCTCACTTGAGTCAATAACTCCCTTTATTTCCATGTCTGTACTATAAGTAGCTCTATATAAATAAAAATATATGTACATACATACACACTGATTGACCCATGGGCCAAGCAAAATATCAATATTCCATATAAATGAAATTATTTATTTATAACTACGCAGATGATTACAAAGCCCATAAGCGGATGTTCCCTTTTACGTTGATTTAGCAAATACTCATTTTAGCACATTTTTCCTTTGGTGCTGGTATCTTAGAATGTAGAATACCTGAGTCAGAACAGAACAAAACACTAATTTCTAATCAACATTATATCAGAGCTTCCTCTGCTAAAATTACACCATTCACATAAGCCACTTGATAAGCCATTATTTCACTGAGGACATAATTAGCCTGACATTCAAAACTTTTGGAAAAGTATATTTTCGTACTTTAACACTTCACAAGGACTGCAATATACATTATGCTGAAATCCGCCGTATGTTTTTTTTGGTGCTCGCCAGTTTAAAATGAAAACTCTGGAATATTCTTCGTTCATGACCTTATCACATTGACTGCGCAATTGCTGCGCCTTCAGACTGTATTGTGTTTTTTGAAACATGGTTGTTGGCTATTTCCAATCTGCTGTAAAAGGCTGTGTTATTCTTTTTATACCCGACTATTACTTGGGACTCTAGGGAGATGTTATTTAATGATGCATGATATTGCAACAATATATTCTTTGTTTCTTATGGTATTAAAGACATTGCATCAAGAATACAATATTCGCATCCACATTCACGAAACGTTTTACACTGAATATATTAGGTATCGTGGAGGCTTTATTACCAAGGGGTCACTACACAACCAATGTGCTAAATTGTGGTCATTTTTATTTTCAACATTAGCCTAGTAATAAAGTTATGCTAAACAATGGAAATTATGCATTCTGTCCTGGTAGTGTTATATGTGTTTAAATGAACATAGTGTTGAAAAATTGTGACTTCTCCCTCTTGAAATATGCACCTCTGTCTATTTTACTAAAAGCTTTTTGTAATTTTGATTGTTCTTCCTCTTACCTCCTAAGCCCTGGAACAGGAGCATTGTAATTTTATAAAGTCTATAAACACAGCATCCTGGGAACTCAGTACAGCAGTGTTTTTCAACCTTTTTTCTTCAGGGGAACCCTTTTGTGTTGTCAGATTTCTGGCGGAACCCCTAAAGAAACCCTGATTTCTGGCGGAACCCCTAAAGAAACCCTGCTGGGTATGTAGAATCGCTCTGAGCCTTGGAAAACATCCTTCACCTGCTGTTCTAGAATCACCAAGAAATATATGAGAAATCAGTGCTCTGTAAAAGGAAGGCAGACTAGACTTGTAAGTGCCAGCAGCACCAGTGACATCCCTTTAATATAAAGGTTCTGCACCTTTAAGAATGTATCTGAAGCTCAGAGCAATTCTACATAACCAGCAGGTCATGGAGGGAGGAGCCAAGGCTGCCTTTTAACTCATGTAAGGTGAGCCGGGATATGGTCCCAATCACTGTCACACAATACAGAACTACATACTATATGAACTACATACTGTATGCAGGTAGGCAGATTAGCCAGAACAGGGTCCCGGTCGCTGACATGGTTATTGTGTGACAATGATCGGGACTATATCCCGGCTAACCATAGTACCGCAGGTGTCGGAGAACCCCTGGCTTTCTCCTGCGGAACCCTTGGGTTCCGGGGAACCCCGGTTGAAAATCACTGCAGTACAGTATGGATCTGAGCTGTTGCATTATGGTAGCTCAGTATGGTTATGGCATCCTGGGAAATCAGTATACAGTATATGCTGCACACAGATGGGGTTATTTACTAAGGTGTAAATTCGACTGTCAAATTCGCAAACAGCGGATTCCCATAGCAAATCCGCGACAATTTCCCCATTGTAAAGTCGCAACAATTTTTTAAAGTTAAGATTGTGACAATTTTCCCATAGTAAAGTTGCGACTGTGACAAAATTCTCATTTTAAAGATGCAGTTGTGACAGTAGCCGCCTATTGCAACTGTCTTTATCTGGTGAATTCGCACCTATACGCAATAATTCGGACTTTAGTGAATAACCCCCAAAATGCGGCTAGATAGGAGGAGCCCAGGGAGCATTCACACTGGAGTCGGGTAAGTGCAATAGAAATGCGCGTCAAGAAAATATGCTGGACTGAAATACGCTGGTGTATTTTCTAGATGTGTGTTTCTAAATATGCAGTGCATATACTACGCACTGTGTAAACTGGGCCTTAACTGAAGCACCGTGCTGATAATGACAAATTCCTTGCTATACACCCTTGCTACTGTTAATCATTTGTTTAGCAGCACTGTATATTCACCATAGAGTAAATATTCCCAAGTGACTTTTATTAACAATGGCCAATTCAACAGGTGAAATCAAAATTTGATAAATAACCCCCAAATTTGTATCACACAGGTTGTCACAAGTAAAAGTTCTTAAGTTCTTCCGTCAGGAGCGGAATTTCCCACCCCCACATAGAGTGGTTAATCCATTGCTCTGGTAAGATGCTGGGGTGGGTTATTAGCAGAGTAACTGCAGAGGAAGTTAATAGTTTTGTTACACATGCAGGAATCGTGTTTTCTAAGTTCATGTGTATGTATGTGTGTGTGTGTATGTGTGTGTATGTATGTGTGTGTATGTGTGTGTATGTATGTGTGTGTGTGTATGTGTGTGTATGTATGTGTGTGTATGTATGTGTGTGTGTGTATGTATGTGTATGTATGTGTGTGTGTGTATATGTGTGTATGTATGTGTGTGTGTGTATGTATATATATATATATATATATATATATATATATATATATATATATATATATATATATATATATATATATATATATATATATATATAATTTCATATTCTGAATTATTATTTAAGTTATAGAAAAGAGTTCTTTGAAAGAGGAAGAAAAGTCTGCAAATAAAGTTATCACCTAAACAAATGCTTTTATATAAAAAAAAAAAAAACCTATATTTTTATTTTGAAGTACTTTATTTTGCTTTCGTCCTGCTTTACTCATCATCAATCAAGATGTCAAGGTACAGAAACTATTTTGGAGACAGTACCCCTTTAAGACTATTGCATCACCTTTCGCTAATACCTTAATTAAGTCTTTTTTAGTTTCTGAAAAGATTTCAATAGTTGGACACTGGAATGATCTACCTTTTACATACATTGTACAAGGAACAAACTAATTATTTTCATTGTGTCGTTTCATTTTTTCATTTTAACAATGTTACTAGGTCAGATGTGACTTGACTGTAAAGCATTGTATTTGCTGAGAGATGTCATTGTAGCTCTATGAAGGGAGGTGTTGTATATTATTACAAATGCTGTTCAAAGGCATCTCTCATTAAAAATACAGCATTTAACCCTGGTTTGACTGGGTTATTTTCCTGGTGCGAGATTGCCTGTTGGCTAGACATTCAGTTTGGGAAAGTTGAATAACCAGTAAAGAACATGTGGTAACCCCAAGGCACAAATAAATAAATCGGGTTCTACAGAGCAAACAAACACCACCATCTCAATATACACCCCCCCCCCCCCCCCCATGGAGGGGTTCTGTATACACTGGCAGAAATAGATCTGTGCAGATTACGAAACATAAGGTGATTAATAATAGGATTTCTTGTTGGGGCAGTAATAGTATCAATATGTGCATTTTAGCCCACAGACATGAATTATGCCAGTTAGAACAGACCTGTAAAAATAATTGAAAGTTCAAATGTTCACATCAACATTTGCCCCAGTAGAACCTATGGACATGCACACATTCCTAACAATTTGTAAGACAATATTCCGGCAGCACTGCCGCCGTCAAGGACACTAAGGAATAAAGAACACCAGGTGAAATCCGGGGTCGATGGAGGCGGTCTTTGAGATTGAATTATCCCCTATAATACTCCTTCCTAGAGAGCAGACATTTTGTATAATCAAAACTAGTTTCCCTTCTATAATGTTTCATCTTGTTGATTGGATGGTAGGAAAAAGCCCACTGCGATTTTCAAGCTACCAGGAATACTAGGGAAGTAAATCATTAGAGTGAGAGTAACAAAGAGAAAAAGGTATAAAGTGGGAGAGGATATGGGCATTGATTTAAAAGGTAAGAATCTGTAGAGTGACAATTACATTTCATGGCAAAAAAGTTGGACAGCAATGTATGTATTTATAATTTTATTTATAAAGCACTACAAATGTACGCAGCGCTGTACAATTTAGCAATACAAATATAATACCAACGTGGGAAAAGTACATTACACAATACAAGTAGAATATCACAAGGATACATCCATTTAAGTGCTAGATTGCGGTTGACACAAGAGGTAGGAGGTCCTTGCCCTGTAGAGCTTACAATCTATGTCACTATGCCAAGGGACAATTATATTAATCTTCAAATATCCCTCCCCTTCCCTCTTACCTAGGGCACACATCAAGGATGCCCATTGTAAAATGTGGGCCAAATTGTATTTCATTTTTTTAAATAGATTTGCACAAATTTTGAAAACATGATTTTATTTTATCATTATGGAGACCTGCATGTAGACTGATGGGAAACAAATGCACGTTGTTCATTTTACAATAAAGCTGTAGTGTAGCAAATTGTGGACGTTTTCTGTGTTCAAATTTCCAGCCATATTTTGATAAAACAGTAGACCCTGTTATGCAGGTCTTATTTTTAAACTTAATTTAATTGCGCTGTTTGTATAATTTAGCTGTAACGTAATCGATTTCTGACTGCTTTTTGCATGGCAGGGCTGAAGCATAAAAAGCTCATTTCTCGCTTTGAAATAATGAACAATTATTTGCATCCTGATTACTTTATTAATGCAGCGCTAAGTTTGCAGGGCCTATATCAAAACCCACAATGTGGTTTGTTTTACTGAATCATTTTCAGCATTGAGTTTGTTATATTAATAGATTCTAGGTTTCAATTATGTTTAATTTCTTTAAAATGCATATAGCACCTATTACGTGCTAGAAATGGCATTAATGCAAAAATATACCTTCCATTTCAACAGGATATGTTCCAATAACACATGATCACATGGTGATCTGTTGGTAAATTCTCAAGGTAGTGACTAACTACTGTTCTTATTTGGAGTAGTCCTTAGGGCAGTAGAATGTTAATTAAATATCAACACTTTGGGGGTTGTATTTGTTCATTTATATATTGCTACTATATTATGCAGTGCTTTACAGAGGTCCATCATTCACTTCAGTCCCTGCCCTGTGGAGCTTACAATGTAGTTTCACTATTCAGTCACACACAGATGTATGTTTTTGGATTGTGGGAGGAAGTCAAGGTGCCTGGAGGAAACCCACACAAGTGTTGGGAGAACATACAAACTCCATGCAAATGAGGTCCAGGGTGGAATTGAACCAGTGCTGCAGGGCTGTGGTGCTAACTATTGAGCCACCGCACTGCCCTATTATTTTTACTATTGACTAAAGTCTGATTTGTCGTATAAAGGTGTGAATTCATTACTTCCCCCTATTCGGGTATTCACCAAACTCTGGTGACTATGATTGCACACTACACAACAGACAGCTACTGATGCGGTCACGACTTCACTATGGGAGTTCTGATGCGGTCACGACTTCATTATGGGAATATTGTCACAGTCACAACTTCCCACCCAAAGTGATGAGAATTCATTTTGACACTCGAAATTTAGTTTGATCAATAACCCTCTTTATTTGTGAGACTGATGGGGATTAATGGCGATTTCTATTAGCTATTACTCCCCACTTTTTGGGCAAAATGTTTTTTTAAAGAATATCTGTACCCAGGTACAAACATGTTAAATTTGAGTTATTATTAACTTGGCGATCGTTTCTCCATTCTTATGTGTTTTTCATTATTACAAATAAAGCTTATACATTCTACACCTTGAGAGTTGGTCGTTTAACTTTTGTTATATACTTTGTGTAGCTCCCTCTATCTTATTATTGGAACATTAGTTTTTCCAATAACTATAATTCAAAGAATACATTGTAGCCTCAATTTGCTCTAGGTACAAAAAAAACCAAACAAACAAAAAAAAAAGAGCATTTCTAGAAAGGTTTAATCAATGAAATTGGCTGAATGAGTTATCCGATTGTCAATTATGCATTCAGGAATTCAGGAAGGATTTTCTTTTAAGGTAACTGGTATCAGTCTTGCTTGGATTGTTCTTGCGAAAATGGTGGGAGGTTTTGTGCAAACTTATTTCAGATGGGTTTATGCATATTTTATTATCTCAGACTACTGTGACAGACTAAGGGTAAAATGTCATTAATTTATTGTAATATAATGTAAGGTGAATAATATATAATGTTTGACTTAGTGCATGTGCTTTGTCATACCTTCAGCAATGTTTATTTATTCTGCATGGCTATTCATTGTTTGCTGCTCCATATTAATGTATTGGTAATGTCTCGTTAACAGACTAAGCACTTTGCTATAGCTCCTCATGAGCCATCGTATTTTTTTCCCATAACCAGGAAGTCAATCCCCCCTCAAGGAGCCATATTTGATATGTGAAATGAGAAGATAGCAGGATCTTTATCCATTCACATCCATCTTTGGTATGTAAACATGTTATTAAACATCACCCAGCATTGCAGAACCCCACAGTGTTGTGTATTTGTATGTTTATATATACATACGTATATGTTACAGCATATATGTTAGTTAGCATTATCCCATGCTTGCACTACCCCAGTGCCTGTCCCATCTGCAGTTAGAATGTAGGATGTACTGCATCTGTATATAACCCTGCACCTGTATATATACTGCATCTGTATAAGATACCCCCAGAGAAACAGATAAGGGGAAGGGGTGATTGACTCCGCTGTGGGCCAATTGCAGCAGGGTTGGTAGGAAGTAAGGAAGGGGCACTTAAGGAGAGGAACGGAAGAGAAGGAGGCAGTGGAGGGAAAGCAGGACATCCTACCCTCCCTCCCTAACAAAAAATCTGGGTAATAGCGAAAATAGAAAATCTGGAAGGAGATATGGATTGTTGCAGCTGGTGGTGGTAAAAGAAAGATGCCTGCCATACATTAACATCTCATGGGGTGAGATAGGGGGTGCATTTTGCGCAAGAAAGCCAGGGCATGTGCCCAAGTTGGGGGGTGTATTGGTTCCCCCGCTAACAATTGCCCCATTCTTAAGGGGAAGGAATGGTGGTATAAGGGGGAGCCAGAGTTTCAGGTGTTTTATATGGTGCGGGCAGGCATCATCTTATTTCATGGTTTTAAAATTTATTTGTTAAAGTTGGTTAATAAAGCTGTGGCCTATTTCTACCCATCTCTAGTGTCTTGGGAGTTTTATTTAAGTATGTAAGTAAGGTGTTAAGAAAGGGTAAAATATGGCAGAGATTGTAGTGCACACTATGGGAGTCAATAGCCCTGACCCTTCATATATGCTGCATCTGTATATAGCCCTGCATGTTTATACAGTTTATCTCCTTTTCTGGTAAATATATATATACTGTATATATACAGTATATATATATATATATATATATATATATATATATATATATATATATATATATATATATATATATATATATATATGTATTTCTGTAATGTACTATTTATTATATAGTTTACTGTGTAAATATATGTATTTATATATATATTTACATATATTATATATATGTATATGTATTACTATATGTTAGTGAGAGATATTGGAACAACTGGGATTCTGAGAAGAGAGCAAAGACATTTCTGGGGTAGTTGGATCTAGGGGGATGTTACAGGAAAGAGTTCCTCTGGAAGAAGACTGGCCTTAGTTTACAAGTATCTGTAGGGCTAATTACAGGGTGCAGCAATGTGCAGCAGCGTGTGCCAGAGTAAACACTAAGACAGCGGTTCTCAACTTGTGGGTTGCCACTCCTTTGGGGTTCGAATGACGCTCTCACAAGGGTTGCCAAACACGCTGCTCCACTACCTATCTCCAGTAGTGTGCATAGGTCCCTTTATATAGGGGTACCTGAGTGGTGACGTCGCACCCAAACGTCATCATGTGACATGCGTACGTGATGATGATGTGCCCAAACATCACCACGTTTTGCGCGACGAGATGATGTGACTAAGGGCACGCCCATGTGATGACATCATCACGGGGGTTTATGGATTCAGGTAGGTTGAGAACTATTGTACTAAGAGAACAACAGGCCAAAGTCACAACAGGAGTAAGTGAAGGGGTAACCTCAGAGAATGAAGTGGACATCCTGCCTTCAAACAGGGTTCTGTCTCTCTAAGGCTTCCCTATGAACTGTGTTCCTGGTGTGCTGCTGGGGTCCTATGAGGTGCTGCTGTGTTCATGTGAAAGGACACAAGAAAGGAGGCTGTTGTTGGACAAAGACTGTTGTTCCCAGTATTCACCTCTGCTCATAGGAGACCAGAGAGAATTGATAGTGGTGTTGTGAGTAAGACAAATGCAACTTATGTACTGACATTTTCTCATAATAAACTTTGTCTATTGTTTTTAAAGGCAAACTGCTGCCTAACTGTCTGAGTGGGGAATTCACCATTCAGCAAAGTGAGCTCCAAAGCCTTCGGCTCACTTCGCAAATGGTATTATGCGCTCGCTGATGTCCTGCACGCGGACATCAGCAAGCGCATTAAAGGGATTCCTGTCTCAGCGAGACCAAAAGAGTTGCCTCGCCGAGGCTGGAATCCCTTTAATGTGCTCGCTGATGTCCACGTGCAGGACATTATTGAGCGCATAATACCATTTGCGAAGTGAGCCGAAGGCTTTGGAGCTCACTTTATTGAATGTGAATTTCCCCCTGAGTGTTAAAGGAGTGGGTTATAGCTGTCCCCCATCATCTGACTAATCCCCCACACTACATATAAAGTAGGTATTTTATTATAAACAAAAGCTTATCTAAATGATTTCATACTTTAGATAATAGTTTTTCTGAAAATGTAACAATAAAAAAACAAAATCACTTTTCATTGACAATATTATTAGTAAAAGTTTCTTTCTGTTTTATATGCTCTGCACATTTTGTACAGTTTCATTCAACAGAAAATTGATTGCTTTCAGTCATTGTTATAGGGTTTTTCCAAAAACTTCTTCAATTTATAAATCAGAAACTCAAAAAATTAAAGGCCATGTTGAACTTTGACTCCTTGCCAGAAACTGTTTATGCAATTGTAAATAATAAAGGGAATCGATAGCTTAGTATATCAAGATCCCTATACCATTTTCAAATAAAATGTTCCTGTATATTATAGAAAGTTTCATTAGATAAATTATTTAACACCCTAAATGACACATTTATTTTTATAATATTTGCAGAATAAATGTTAATACATAAAATGCCCTTTTTTGCTTGGGTTTCAGATTCGAAAGAACAGATCATTTTAATTATTGCCTAGAATCTCAGATAATTATATAAAATTAAATGTGTTATTAAGGCGTTATATAAAACTTTCAAAGAATACATTATCTTCAACTGCACTGAGGGATAATGAGAGATGGAATGAAAATATTTGAATGGAACAATTTTCAGATATTTGCATACCAGTTCCCGCAATTCAATAATGTAGGGTACAAGTTGGCTTTGCTTGTTGAAAGGAAAGCAACCCTAAAACAAGAACAGCTCTAAGTATTGTAGACAAATACTACTGACTTGCACAGGAGAAGGGGTTAGGGGGAGAATTCTCTCCCCCCTCCCTAAAATAAAATGATCTTGTCCTATCTCGTGTGAGGGACGTGGGAGCAGTGATTATATGCAACTAAGTAGGGAGAAGGTAGGATGTTCAAAGGAGAAGGGAGCAGAGATGATATTCAAGGGGGGAAGGAGCAGGGATAATGTGTGAAGTAGGAGGGAGCAGAGAGGACTTGAAACAAAGTAAGAATTCTGCTGCTGCGCTTGTGAAATTCTTTGAAATCCAGCAGGAAGTGAAGAGGATCACAGAGCTGTGGAGAGCAGGAAGAAATCAGCAGGCTATACAGAGCAGCAGCAGCGCTGGAGCATAAAACAACTACTGGTATTTATCCCCTTAAGACTCACTCCTAGGGGGTAATTCACCAAAGAGCGAACTTAACCCTCCGGATCCTTCTCATCAGTACGCATACCTGGTTATGCGCTCGCTGATATCCTGCACACGGACATCCGAGAACGCTTTAAAGGGATTCCAGTCTCGGCGAAGCTCGCAAGGCTCTACTCATGATGCCACTTGGCCACATTACTTGCAATTTAGCGCTAAATCACAAGTAAACAGATGATGTTTCCTGGGGGGGGTGGGGGCTTCATGTGTGAAAGTGTGCAGTTTTTTTTTTTTCCAAAAAAATGTTTTCATAAAGAATTTAGGGGCAAATTATAGTCTGAAAAATATGACAAATAATGAAATGTCAAAATAGTTTGTGACTTTATGGTCACTCCCTCTCCTTACGGGATTTTCTTTATTTTCTTCTTTTTTTCAAAAATGGCTCCTGGACATTCCTAAATACTCTGAAACTATCGATATGTGCGCATGTAAAAACTAAGAAACATTTCATGTGGGGCATGTGCATGTACCTGTTTTCAGAACAAGGGTTGTCTCCGTACAGTCATCAGGAATGGCACATTTTCATACATCTATCTGCTTAGAATAAGTGAAAATGCCAGAAGGCATCTAAATATTGTAGCATCTGTTAAATTTTACACTCTGTAACCACAAACCTTGCAAAGCCTCAATGCATTTTAAACGGTATTCTTTCTAAACTGGGGAAGATTGATGGGTAATTCAATCGCATCTTCCACTTTATAGAGTGTTCTAATTTAATAAACCATTGTAACTTATCTTGACGGTGCTGTTTTTTTTTTCCCCTTATTTTTTTTAGCTGAGTTAAAGCCTCCATTTAATAGGACTCATTAAAATTTTCATTAATTGTGGATTAATATATCGTTCAAATGGAAAAGTGTGATTTTTTTTTTCCTCCTCTTTTCAACATGGGTCAAAGAGTGAGATTAAAATCACCTGGCCAATATCATTTTAACACTCTAGAAAAAAACGGAACATAGGATAATCTAAATTATTGACAGTGTGCACAAATTATTTATAATAATTATATGAAAACAAAAGTTAATTAGCAGTAATAGCAAATTTTTGCATTTTAGGCCACATTCAAATATATTAACAGAGTTTTTGGTACATTTAAAATCTATGTTTATACAGCCCCAGGCAATTAAGGATATATACCCCAGAGTTACCTGCTTACCGGTAGTTGGCAACTGGGAGCAGGCCTTAATAGTGCAAATTGTGTCATCAAGGGGAATGAGTTACATTGAATAACAGACAATTTAGTGGGTTTTGGGCCTAAAAAGGGTGGGATTTGGGCAGGAGGGATGGGGTTTAGGGAGGAGTGGGGGTTGAGGAGAGTGAGGTTGTCCTGCATCCCTGTTGAAACCAAACAGTTACATGCTGTTGATAAAGTCTTTAATAATTAATTTTGAATGTAATGGTTTGGTTTCAGCAGAACAAACAATTATTAAAGGGGCACTATCGTGCACTAAGTGCTACAGCAGAGACAGCCGGTCCAAGGAGGAGGCTGGTAGGGACAGCACTAAGGAGGGGGGGATCAGTATTAAGATAGCGCCCCACTCCTTCACAGGGTAGGGAC